>VYZW01055460.1:1692-24645 GCA_013401315.1 Balaeniceps rex
TTTTTCACTCAAATCCTAATAGTTTTGTACAGTTCTATCTGTGATGTAGCTTGGAAATGAAGCCCTATAGGAATGAGAGGTAGAAGTTGCCATGGAAACTGGTTTTTTTTGTGGTGTGTTTTTTTTTTCCCCCTCACTTGTTTTGTTTTGTGGTGATAGGAAGTGTTGAGATGCCCTAGATAATGCTGAGATTAGCCAAATTAAACACAGAAACACACTTATCTTGGGGTTACATATATTAATAATTTTAATACATTTTACTTGTACTCAGTGTTTCTTTTAAATGTGCTGTGGAGATGGGTGGGTGCTGTTGTGGCTAAGATTAAGAGTGGTTTTTATTCTAGTCTCTTCAGGATTTTTTATTATGTTTTTATGTTCTGTGTTCAGTTTTTAAGAGGCAAGGTGGAAGGAAGTGCACCTCCTAGGGATTACAACCCTCCTGCTTACTGCCTACATCACTGAATGGAGGAGGCTAGTTTTATGTAAAATGCTCCCTGTCTCTCCTTCCTTGGTGCATTCAAAGGCTTATGTGTGTTTTGGAGGGAATTCTTGGGTTTTTCCCCACCTAGAGCACTGAGCAAACTCATTGAGGCTCTGTGTGCACGGGATGCATGTGTGGTGTACGTTGTGTGCCCCTGGTGATATGCCCTATAGGCGCAGGACTACATTATAGCTGCTCTGAGTGCTGTAGTGTTGAGAATGTCTCCAAATCTTTGAGTATTGTGGGGGATTCCAGGCAGCTGTGTCAACATCACAGTTTTCTGCCAAAATGCCATCATGGCTTATGAAGTCCTATGATGCATTAAATTCTGCTGTGTTCCACCCTGTTTATTTAAGTGTAATTCAAATTCTTCTTTTTTAAAGCTGAAGATATGCTACTGTTATTTCCCTTTCATAAGTGGGGAGGCATTTTGGCTTGGATATGTACAAAATTGCAGAAGTGTTAACAAGACTGGTTTTTGTAGGAGACATCTGTGTTGTCCACCTGGGTTTTCAGAAACTAGTCATTGAACTACGACATTGACATTTTCGTGTGTGAAGTCATGTGCGCTATACTGGGCAACCAGTGATAGTGATGCAGGAGGCCACGTATGTGAGGGCTGGAAACCTGCAGGGTTTATGTAGGTTCCCTAAGCGTGATGAAGTTTTAGTTATAAGTACGCTTGCAGTAAATGTCAGATCATTTTAGTGGATTTCTCCTTAAAATTGAGGGCTAGGTCAGACTGCCTTGTAGTTTTTGTTGTCTTATTCTGTTCTGAATACTGTAAGCTATAGCTCTTTGTTTTGACCAGTAGCCGTGAGTCAGCTGGAGAGTGCTGATAAACAATTGACAAAGTTTCTCTTTGTAAGGCATCACCCTGAAAGCAGTGAATTGGAGAAGCTGTTGCAGGGAACAGCTGCAGGGAGTTAAGTACCATGTCTTTAGCATTCGTGACGCTGATGTATATGTCCTACAGTAAGTGGTCCTGTGGTCCAACTGGGTCTTTCTTTTCACTCTCCTGGTTTTAACCATTACATGTTTCTCTGCCCCTGCTGTCCCATTTGACTTACAGATGCTGCAAAGCTGGCACCTCTCTGCTCTAGCCACTGGTTTTTATCTATGGTTCGGTTGATTGCATGGGCAATCTGCAGCAGAAGACAAAAGAGGCTCCAGCTTAAGACAGAGCTGGGGAAAAGACCGATGTTTGAGTGGTCTTCAAGAGGCTTGTCTGTAGTGGTAGCTGGTACTTGATTTTCCTCTTACCCCTGTGGCATCTTGCTGAAATTTTGAGTTGGCTGTCATTGAAAGACCTATCTTCTCCCTTCAAGGGTGTTAGGAGATGTAGCCTTTCACTGCGGGTGCAGTGAGGGTGATCAGAGGTTTTTCTGTCAGACTTCAAGCTGGCTTGACCCTTTCTAGCTGTGTAAAGACTGCGATCTGGAAGACCTGCAAAAAGCCACGACTGTGTTACATGGGCTGGCATCTGATTTGTATGGGTAACCTTCATCTGCTAGCCTGTACAAAAGAGCTACTGGAGTCCTTAATTGTTTGCCCTCAGATAGACAGATTTCTGTGGTTCAGAGACTACTTCTTTTCAGGATCCCTGTCTTCAGCATCACCGAGTACCCCTGCTAGTCCCCTAAGATTGGGAGTTTGTGATTCCTTGTTGCTGGAAGGAGAGTCACAGCCGTTCCAATGGTCCGTGGCTGTTGTGTGGTGGGCGTGACTTCCCAGTAGTGCCTTACCATGCTAGAACCACACAGTGGAAAGATGAATTCAGTGGACAGAGGGCAAAAACTGTGTCCCTCCAGGCTCCCTGTGCAACTCCACGTTGTGAGAGGGATGCCTCTTCCTCTGGAGGATCTTCTTTGGGCAACTGTCAGGGGATGAGTTGCTGATGTCTCTCCTGATGTTGTAGCCCTCTTAGAGATTTCTGGTTTTCCATCAGTGAACCAGTGCCTTGTCCCAGGACACTGTCCTGTCTTTGGCCTAATCCTCGAGACAAAGTGTTGGTGCTTTCTGGATCTGAATGAGAGTTTGGCACTAGCCATCTTCTATCTGTCTGAAGAAGAATAAAAAACTCTTAATGCTGGGGACCTGTTCTGTGCTAAAATCATGCGCCTTTGAAATTTTGTGCCCACCTTCATTTCACAGGTGGGAACTCTGATCCAGCTGTCTTTCAAGAGGGAGAAAGTAAAGTCTATGCAGAACTTGCCTTTGTCGTAGAATTTCATACGATAGAATCATAGAGTAGTTTGGGTTGGAAGGGACCTTTAAAGATCATCTAGTGCAACCCCCCTGCTATGAGCAGGGACATCTTCAACTAGATCAGGTTGCTCAAAACCCCATCCAACCTGACCTTGAATGTTTCCAGGGATGGAGCATCTACCACCTCTCTGGGCGTTTCACCACCCTCATAATAAAAAATTTCTTCCTTGTATCTAGTCTGAATCTACCCTCTTTTAGTTTAAAACCATTACCCCTTGTCCTGTTGCAACAGGTCCTACTAAAAAGATTGTCCCCATCTTTCCTATAGGCCCCCTCTAAGTACTGAAAGGCTGCAGTAAGGTCTCCCCGCAGCCTTCTCTTCTCCAGGCTGAACAGCCCCAACTCTCTCAGCCTGTCTTCGTAGGAGAGGTGCTCCAGCCCTTAGATCATTTTTGTGACCCTCTTCTGGACGCGCTCCAACATTTCCATGTCCTTGTGCCAAGGGCTCCAGAGCTGGACACAATACTCCAGGTGAGGTCTCACCAGAGCAGAGTAGAGGGGCAGAATCACCTCCCTCGACCTGCTGGCCACACTTCTTTTGATGCAGCCCAGGATACGGTTGGCCTTCTGGGCTGCAAGCGCACACTGTTGGCTCATGCTCAGCTTTTCATCCACCAGTACCCCCGAGTTCTTCTCAGCAGGGCTGCTCTCAATCCCTTCATCCCCCAGCCTATGTTGATAGCTGGGGTTGCCCTGACCCAGGTGCAGGACCTTGCACTTGGCCTTGTTGAACCTCATGAGGTTCACATGGGCCCAATTCTTGAGCTTGTCCAGGTCCCTTTGGATGACATCCTGTCCCTCAGGCATGTCAGCCACACCACTCAGCTTGCTGTCATCTGCAAATTCGCTGAGGATGCGCTCGATCCCTCTGTGTCACTGATGAAGACAAACAGTGCTGGTCACAATACGGACCCCTGAGAGGCACCACTTGTCACTGATCTCCATCCGGACATTGTGCTGTTGACCACTGCTCTCTGGATGCGACCATCCAGCCAATTCCTTTAATTGAAGAGTGTATTCAGCCAGGCCATATCATTATTGGCCATACTGACAGTGTGGAAGGAGAGCGGACTGCAGCATGTTAAGTGGAGAGGGTGGACCCCTCTTCTTTGTATAGGCGCAGCTGGTAGGGTGTCTAGGTTTTCTGCTGGCTATGGTTATGACCTGCTTTTGATGCTGTGGTATAGCTTGCTTGTGCAGTTGTTATTTGCTCCTTGGTGTGGAAGCCTTGGTGGAACTGAGCATACAGTGCAGGTGCCTTTGTTGTCTCTCCAGCTGTAGGTGCTCTAGCTTCGCCTGCTTAGCAGGATTTAGGAAACGTGCTCTGGTTGAAGTCAGGAGATGGGAGGAGGGGGAGGGTGCTTTTCTGACAGGTGAAGTTCTGTTAGTTCATTTGTCAATACTGGGCTTACTGTACCAGGGAAGACGGAGAAGCAAGATAGAGTTTGTTGTTAGACTTTGGAATATTTACAGCCTTTACTGATGAGAGAGGGAGAGGTCCTTAGGGTAGCCCAGGGGCTTTGTAAGGCTACCAACCATTCAAGCAAACCTACTGTAACCAAATTGGTGCTTTTATGATTGACGGTTCAAGTATATCACTGAACTCATTTGACTGTTCCATTTTTCAGTAGCTTGTCTTGTTTTCACTTGACTTGTTGCTATGTTATTTCTAACAGCATATCTGAAATACAAATGAATAGGAATTCAAACGTGCTGCCTTGAAATTACAGAGCTCAGATGTTACAAAAACATTTCTTTCGGATATCTATACCTATAAATAGAGCTTGCTCTCATATAGACAGTTCTGGAAATGTAAAGTACAGCGCAATCCACACTGTGCAGGGGGAAACTGCATTTTTATCAGACAGGGTTGTGCTGGTTTTGGCTGGGATAGAGTTAATTTTCTTCACAGTAGCTAGCATGGGGCTATCTTTTGGCTTAGTGCTGAAAACAGTGTTGATAACACAGGGATGCTTTTGTTACTGCTGAGCAGTGCTTACACACAGTCAAGGCCTTTTCTTGCTTCTCACCCCACCCTACCAGCGAGTAGGCTGGGGTTGCACAAGAAGCTGGGAGGGGACGCAGCCGGGACAGCTGACCCCAACTGGCCAAAGCAATATTCCATACCGTTTGACATCATGCTCAGCATATAAAGCTGGGGGAAGAAGAAGGAAGGGGGGGATGTTTGGTGTGATGGTGTTTGTCTTCCCAAGTAGCAGCCACACATGACAGAGCCCTGCTTTCCTGGGGATGGCTGAACACCTGCCTGCCTATGGGAAGTAGTGAAGGAATTCCTTGTTTTGCTTTGCTTGCGCACGTGGCTTTTGCTTTCCCTATTAAACTGTCTTTACCTCAACCCAGGAATTTTCTCACTTTTACCCTTACGATTCTCTCCCCCTTCCCACTAGGGGGAAGTGAGCGAGCAGCTGTGTGGTGCTTAGTTGCCGGCTGGGGTTAAACCATGACAAGGGTATATGCTGGTATCTCCATTTAAAGCAGAGGCAGGTATGGCTGGTTAGTTGGTATGACCGGGGAGTGCTGGAGAGAGAAGGGACCTGGCAAGTACAAGTGATCTATAAGGATGCTCAGTAAATATTTGGAAAACCTTAACAGGTTTCTCGTTTCTTCTGGATTTCTAGAGGAAGAGGATCCACAATGTGGTCTCATTGAACTGTAAGGCTAGTAAAGGCCCAAGGTTTCTCACTGAAGTGAGAGAGGAGGGTGTTTTCAATGCCTGACTTCTTAAAGCTTTCAGAGATTTTTCCATTCCTGTCTTGCCATTGTTCGAAAAGTTCTGGGAAGACCAAAGCTGCTAGTGACAGCTTTCCTGGTGACATTTAGCTAGCATTGCACAATAGACTTCTAAACTTGAACTCTAGGTTATGTTTTTGTTTGAGAGAGCACACCAATATTGCATGCAGGTCTTTGCATGTTTCTGCTGAATTGGGAAATAAGCTGGCAAGGTCCATGTACTGCATCCAGCATTCCTTTCAGTGAATAGTCGCAGTATTCAAGCTGGCCTGTGGTCATGGTCCTAAACAAAAAAGCTAAATGTGTCTGTGTTGGCAAGCTGCTACAATGGAAAAGGAGCTCAAAGCTGTGTAACAAATGTAAAAGTTAAGTCCCACAAAATTCCAGTGAAAAGGGAGTGTTGCTTTTAAGTTACTCATGAAAACAGCATCTCCTCCTTCAACTTGAATGGTCCTGTCTGCACAAGCAGTCTGATAATAGTGTGGTTTATATAATAATTTAAAAACACTGAGATTTTTTTAAAAAAAGTCTCTTTCTCCAATCTATGACTACTTAGTTTGTGGGCATTTCCTCAAAGCTATTGTCTTCTAATTATCAATGGATCTCTTCAGTGATTGCAAAAGGCAGTCCTGCTGAACAAAATAGCCTGCTTGCAGGACTGAGGATAACTTCAGAAGTGAGTGAAAAAGCCCCTAAAGGGCAGAGGCACTATAAGATGAAGCCCGTGTTTTCGCTTCTGTCATGTCAGGCACATGCTATGGAAGAGCAGGAAGAGAGGAGGAGGAAATAACCTACTTAGTTTTGACCAAAATAAAACTTTGTTTTGATAGACTGACTTGGCCTGAATTGTCTTGGTGCCGATATGCCCTTTAAGTCCCACTGATTCATTGTTTGGAAAGTAGAGGCTGTTATTGTTGTCTTGAATAACAGCTTTGAAGCTTTGGTTTACTCCCTGGCTTTGCTGGAATTCTTGTTTGTTTTGCTCTGTGCATCTATAGACAGTTGTCCTTCCTCCTTCCGTCTTTTAAGTACGCTGCAGTAGCTACGCCTCCTGCACTGGGCATCCTTGCCATTGTGTGCATGGGTGTAATTTTATTAAACTATTTGAGCAAGCTGATTCTTCCATGTTCAGCTCTTCTGTACCCATCTTCCTTCCCCAAGTGCTTGTAACCACCCTCTTTATAAACCAGTGCTGCTGTTTTCACGACTGCAAGCCCTGGCAGAACCGAGGTGAAAGCTAAGACATCTCTACAAATGCTGGCAAACAAAATAGGAATTTTGGAAGCCTTTCCAGGTCTTGGACTAAAGCAGTTTGGTTTGGTGATCCACCACAAGGCAGAGGGCCCTGCTGTGTTTCAGGGTAACCCTGGGGAAAGCGGCTGGACTGAACAAATGTTTGCATCCCCTTCCTTAATAAGAGGGGTAATATGAGAATACCTTTTCTCTTATTCTAGCAGCAATTTCCAGCGCTCTTAAAAAAAGAGCGGTTTTTTTTTCACTTTCTGAGCACTATGGTTTTTTTCTTTTCTTTTTTTTTTGGTGAGGGAAGGGGTGAGAATAACCACTTGAAAGACTAGGTAAGATTTGCCACCTTATGTGGTTTTTGCTGTCCTTTCCGTTCTGCTGTCGGTAAGTGTCCAAAATAAGTCTCTTTGACTTGTTAAAATAACCAGCACCTTGGCTCGCTAAGGTACCTAGCTACAGAAATAGTTGCAAAGAGAAAGGAAAATAAGCCGTTCGTCATGGCTGTAGTACACAGGACAAGAAATGCTGGACATAAGTTGTAATAAGGGAGGTTTGTTCAAGCACCAGACTCCTAACTGTAAGGACTTTGGAGGATGTAGAGTTGGCTGTGTGGAGAGGCTGTGGGTTGTCTCTCCTGGGTGGGTTTTTGGAGCAGGTTTGGCTGACACTTGTCAGGGACACAGAAGGACGGACTAGCTGAGCTCTTGAGGTCACTTGCTGCCCAGTTTTCTGTAAAAATTAGTGTTACCTATGTGATTTCATTGTAGCTACCTCTGGGACATACTGAGATTCATGCCCAAAGTAGTAAATACCTACACTGTCAAAATAATTTCTACAAAAGTATGTGGCACAGAAATAACACACCGTCTAAACTATAGCGTGTGAATGTTTGACACCAGCTGAGCAGAGTTGTTACTAGTCTTCTATCTTTCTGCTTGGAATGTGTTTTGGTTTCCAGATCTGAGAAGAAAAGGATGGAAATCCCAATGCTTCCTTCATTGTTTGGGCTCAGGAGTGTCCTCATATCTTCCTTCCCGGCAGGTGTCTTCTCAGGAGCAAATCATGTGAGACCTCTAAATTCCCACAGTCGTTTGTTTTGATAAATGTCAAGACTTTTATGTTAATTGCTGAATTTGTAGCATTCTCAGGCTTGGTGTCTGGAGTATGAGAACATTTCGTAATTCTGAGGAACATCCATATTCTGCAGAATAGCTCTGACTTCAGGGAGAGGAAATGCCTCGAATTGCAGAATAGGTTGCAATAATGGCTTGATGTAGCATAGGCAGATTCAAATACTCCCTCTTGTTCTGGATCATTGATGCCTTATGTTGGTGACATATGGAACAAAGATTTGTAATAATTGTGTCTGTTTAAGAGAAATATTTATGTTGCTAGAAGTACCAATGGATATCTCTTCTCATCACTAAACTTTACAGGAAGCCTGGGAATGTTTTTGAGGGTATAATTTACCCCTAATTCATTCTTTTATCTTGATAAAAACAAGATATATGTTACATGGTCTAATTCATAATCTGGTGTGTTGACTTGAAGTAAAAGAATCTTGGCTTCTGTAAATTGTTGTGCTTAGCAAGCTGAAAGGAGTCTTGCTGATTTACAGCATGTGTGAGTCTGACCTTAACTCTTCAGACTACGTAGTTAGATGTACTTGTGCTGCACTCTTAACTGTAATACACTCTGTTGGAGTTAATGTAAATGAAAATTACTGAAAGTGTTGAAAAGGAATTGAAAAATTCACCCTGCTGGAGTGTGTTACCCCTCTGGAGTAAATGGCATGAGCCGCTATTCTTCGGTAGTACCTGTTGCATTTAAAACATAGTAACATTTGCTATGAGGAACAAGGCTTGGAACTGCACTGCATATCCTTTGTGCTGCCCTGAGACTGCTGCTAAACTTGATGGCTCTGATTTCTTGCTGAGGTTGGTGGTCTGTTGCACCAGGCATGTGATAGTGTAAAAATTGCCTGTGCTGTCACCTTCCCAAGGAGTCCACCTAACCCCAGCAGTTCCTTGGAGAAACAGCAACAGAGTCGTACTCCTGCTGCTCATCACCCTGGAGTTTGCAGACGGGAGACAGGTGGTTCTTGGATCCATTTGCTAGCAATGAGGGCTCTGACCAAAGTTATCATGAAGTACGTGTCAGTGATCTTATCCTTTTGCCACCTGTAAGTAGCTGGACTTTTTGTGTGTCCCTTCTCTTCAAACAATTGACCCTCTCTTGGGGCGATCAAAGTTTGGGGAAATTGTGGCCTGTTGCAGTATTCCTATGGCTAAGTAAACCTGTAGTGGGAAGCATTAAGCGGCATGGTCCTGGTTTTTCAGACACCTGCCTACCTTTGAAAGTGTTGCTCCTTGCAGCTGCTGGGATTTGTTCAGATGGAAAAAGAAAAACTTGATTACAGATGAGTTTTATGTATAAAATGCAATAACGAGTTGAACGTTGTTGTGTGAAAAAGGAGGAGAGAGAATCTCGGGGTGTGGGGGTTTATGATAAAGAGTAGATGTTGCCATAAAGCTGGAGATGGGGAGAACATAGTTGTACCATCTTCATCTGGTCCAGGAAGCTATTTATAAATGTGTTTGATTTTTAAATTAATACTTCAAATTTTTAAGCCTAAAATACATGTGAGTACAGAGACACATTCCAGTTCAGGGTAGGAGGAGTAAAGTTGCACTTTAGATACCTGATGAGGACTTTGTCCATGTTTCTCCATCTACTGTGTTTCATCTTTTTTTAGAGATAACCTTTTAAAGATTACATGTGTTTGGATACGGATCATCTATAACACTTGCAGACACCTGTTGTTGAAAAAAAGCTGCCCAATATTTAATCCGATAGAAGCTTGTTTTTTTTGTTCTGTACAATTTCCACATGCTCAAGAAAATGTAGACGACATTCCCCATGCCACCCAAAGGGAGGTCCAGTGCCAGAGTCAGTTGCTAGCCAAAAACCACAGTCTTTTCTTTGTCTTGTTTTTCTGAGCATCTTAGCAGAAGACAGATATACCCAAGGGCACTGCACATGGAAGGTTCCCTCCAGAACCGAATGTTGGCATTCACGATGTATGAAATGCTAAAATAAAACCACACTGTCTGCAGGCCTGGGTTTGGGTGGCAGACAAAAGCGATAAAGGGAAGCAATGAACTTGAACAAGGTTGCAGGTGGACTCGTGGCAGCGATGTCTTAGTAGGGCATATGCTACTCAACCATCCCGTTAACAGCCCACCATCCCCTCTACAAAGGCCTGTAGTGAGCTGAGAGTTCACGTTGGACATCAGCTGCTGAGGATTGCAGAAGAATCTTTTAAGTGAATTAATTTTAATCTACCATTTTGTTGCCTGGGTTTGATCAATGTAAAGTGATGTGTATGAAGGGGGGAAAAATACTCTTACAGGGTGATAAGCCTTGAGTCAGCTTTTACAGATCAGGCAAGGAGTGAAGTTAGAGTTGTAATGATGTGTCTAGGGAAATATGTCCCCAGTGTGTAATTGTCAAAAAAAGGCAAATTGAATGCTAGACACTATTAGGAAAGGAATGGGGAGGAGTGGCACAAAAGCCACCTCTGTGCTACAATGTAAACTCACAGTGTGCATATGCTATGCAGTGGCTGAGCTGCTGGCAAGTCCATAGGAGTTTTATGCAGCATTAGATCTTCAAGAAGGCATTTTCGTATCTTTTTTTAACCCCCCTCGTAATTTTTTCATGTAATCTATATAAATTTATAGGGCTTTTTATAAAGGATTGTAGAGAGTTTTCATTTATGCAATACTCTTACATGTATCAGGCCATCCGGTCCCGTAAACTCTCCAAGATGGGGACTTCTTCCAAGTCTACATTTAACAAGATGCCCCAGAGAATTACTCCTTTTCATTTAGTTTTATTTGTATTCACATTAATGAGCTGAGTATGTTCTTTAATGCATTGCACTTAAATTTTTCCAGAAATGAAAAATTTATTGCACACTAATAGCTGGGAAAACAATTCTGAGTTACTAGGTGATTACTGGCTGAGCTAATGGTTTGTTTTAAAAACAAGAATAAGCCCTTTAGTCAACTAGGTCATTCAGTAATCTATAACCTTTGTTAGAAGATTAGAAGAAACTTTGGCAGGTACTTGCTGGGAGTCACAATTTGTGCAGGTGAGCAAAATGCAAGCAAGTGAGTTACGGCACTCACAGATAACACCGAACAAAATGAAATTATTATTTGCCCAGTCATCTAGACAATATTGAGGAGTTGTGGTGTTGTCACTTCATGCCGGAGTATGAAATTTTCCCAGTGCTGGGTCTGTGACAGGCAGTTGGCCAAAACACTGTGTTGTTTCTTGGGAGTTGCTGAAGTTTGCTGGGGGTCTGCCGTGCGCCAGTGCATGTGAGGCGTGCGTGGAGAGAGCGCTCGGCTGCAGGAACTCGTCTTCAGCTGCAGGAACTCTTTCTTTTTGAGAGTTCTCAAAAAAAACAGAGGCAGAGGCAGGACAACAAATCCAGGCAACAGAGGGTTGGAGGAGGAATTTATCTTGCAGATGCTTTTCAAAGACAGACTATCCACTCAAAACGAGTGCTCACTGAAATGAGAGAAGTGCTCTTGGGTTAAGAAGATGTGAACAGGTCCACAGTGAGTCTTGTGTTAAACTGATCACACTTCCACGAGAGGATCAAATCCATTTTGGTCTTTGTGTTGACATTCCTTGATCCTCCCTGGAGAGCAATTTGATAGCTCTACTTTTAAATGTTTAGCAAATGTAAAATTAGATTTATAAATACAATTGTTAAAGTTAAAATAAAAAATTGAATAGAGACTAACATGTTAAAATATAAATTTACAAATAAATTTATGTTTGAAAAACAGCAAAACTGAATTATGGTGAGTATCTCCTTAAAGAGCAAACAAAAGTAATTTTCAACACCTTCTAGGATTTTACTCAGGAGTGGGCGGTCTTTTCAAAAGCAGGAGAAGATTATATGTTAAATTTGGTATTTCATAAGCAATTTTCACCCAGCCATTGTTTGTATGGGACACTGATACATTACCTGAGTCTGTACAGGACATAATCCACCTTTTTTTCTTCCCACTTTTGGGATCTGCTTTGAAGTCTGTCTTGAGGACAGAGAGAGAAAGGGTTATATGGGAAAAGTGTGGCATATTGGAGGTTGTAAATAGCCCTTGCTTTGCTGGCATGTGTTACATGGCTCATGAGTTGCAGTGATGCCGAGCTTTTATCTCCTGCCTTCCTAGGGAGGGCTGGTGAGAGATGTTTTGTTTCCTTGCAAGTGTATGTTGGAGAGCTGCTGGCTCTGTGTTCACTGGGTGTTGCCATACATACACGTTGCCTTTTTCTTTATTAAATCACCAAGTCACACAAAATGTGATAGGGAAAGCAGCCCTGGGAAGTGAAGGCTTATGGGCAGAGGCTGCTGTAAAGCCATGTCTTGTGCTTGATGTGCACGGGGAGCAGTCCTGTGGTGCCTGATCACCATGTGGCTTCTTGCTGTGCATTGGGAATATCTAATTTGTCATATGAAGTCATTTATTATTGAGTAGAGGAGGGGAGCAAGGGAAAGTTATCAAATGTGGTTGCTGCTGTACACCTGACTGTATAGTCAGGTGCTGAGAGAGATCACATGAAGTCCCCCAAACCTGCAAGTAAACAATTTTGTGTATTCTGTTAATGTCTCTTGAAATCACATCTGTTCATCTTCCCTCAGTGTTGCATAGCTTCATGCAGCTTAAACCTGGATATAAGTGCCTTGTATTCAAAATCCAGTTTGAAGGTAGCAGGCACTGTTTTCTTCAAATATACCTCAAGTGTTTGTCTCTCCATTCATCCATGCTGTTTGGCAGTGCTTAAAATGCTTAGCTAAAGGATGCACTGAGCCCTCCATCCTTTCAACCACCAGTTTTATATACAGTATCTGAAAGCTGCAATTGAAATTGCTTTGTTTTGACTTAGACAATCCATAGATGTGTCTGCCTGTAGCTCATCAACGAGTTTGTATATATGAAGAAATCCTTTTCCCATGAATAGAACAGCCTTTTTCCTTTTCCTTTAAATGCTTTTTCCTCAAAATTTTGCATTTCGTCTCCTGAAACTTCATGCAGCATCTTCTGGCTTGTTTTTCCTGGTGAAAGATCACCCCTTACAAAACACCAAGCCTCGCCAGGCTGTCAGAACTTCAGGCTTAATGGTGTTGCCTCTCCAGGACTACTGATACAAATTTAGGATTCTCCTCTCCCTTCCCCCAAATACTGTTCATGATTCAGTTTGGCTTGCTGCCTTTTTTTTTTTTTTTCCCTTTCTTTCTTTGGGGAATGTGGAAAACAAAACCAAAATGGTGACTTGTAAGAGTTAGCTCACCCCTTGAGGAATTCTGTGGGACAGGAAAAAGACACGTAGCCAGAGCACATCCTCCTGCTGAATTTGAGGCATGTGACAAGCAGAGGAGGGGTGTGCGAGTACATCCTGAAAATGAGTGAAAATCTTTCATGAGGGTTTTTTTCAGTTGCTGGTGACACTTAGGAAGTGGTACAGCGTGCTTCTGAAAAGCAGGGCCGTGCAAAAACCTCCTATGTAACAGCAACAGTTGCCACTGGCCAAGTGATCTTCTGCCCAGGCACTGGGAGGTCTGTGCTTCCACACGAGAGGTCAGGGCCTGAGCATGTCTAAGGCTTCATGCTTGAACTGGTAGAATTTAATTCTGAAAGGAGGAGGACTCTAAAGCCATAGCTGCATGGCTTATTAGTTCCTAATTAATATGAGGTGGTGGGAATGAAATAAAGAATCCCTTGTTTTCTTTGCACAGCTTAACATCATGTAAATCCATGGTAAGAAACTGTGGAACATATCACCCCCATGAGAAATTATTTTTTTCAAACACTGTCTTGCTTGAAACCGTGCTTTATGGAGCTCGGGTGGAATTCTAAACCGGTTGCTTCCACCATGAAAGATATAACTAGTTGTTCTTGACTTTCGAAGCTGCGTGCAACTGGGGACCTTTAATTTTGTCTCCTTCATCCATTACACTCAGTGTGTAACAATACTGTGTTTTTTCCCATTTATTCCTGTCACATGCAATAGCTTGTAGAATAATTCACTTTCCAACATGTCTATCTGCTCTGGCTGCATCAAAGAGCTATTTTAGATCTTAGACTGTTTAAAATCTCTTGAAATTTAAGAGCTCATTTTGGTGCTTATGGAGAGAGAGTGTGGGAAGGCATGACTTGCTGTAGGCCTGTAATGCATTGGGATAAACTCTCCTTCCTTTTCCATTACTAACATTGTGGTAACAAAATGAGATGGAGTTCATGCACTGCAAGAAGTGTGACAGTCACGTACGTTCTCAAACCTAGGGGAGAGCAAATGTGATTGAAAAGATGTGTTCCTAATTGTATTTGACTCCACATGATTTTTTGTTTGTTTGTTTTTCACAAAGTCCCTTGTTTGTGAAGACTTGCTCATGGTTCTTACTTTATTTCTGCAGTTTGCAACTTCATGTCTCATGAAAAGTGCCTCAAGAATGTCAAGATACCATGCTCATGTATTGCTCCCAGCCTTGTAAGGGTGAGTAAGCACACACTGCCTTGTCTCTTTCTTGGCATAATAGCACAAATTTATCACTAATGAACACAGTGTAGTACAGTGGTGCCTTGTTAATATCATAAGGCTTAAATCAATTGTGGTAGTCATCACTGAGGTTTTTATAGCTGTTCAAAGACAAAGTTGCATTTCCTTCGAAAAGTCCCTGCTATGGGCAGCTGTGGATAGTCTGTCTTTGAAAAGCAGTTATTTGCATTCTTTAAATATTACTAGGTGTTCTTGCTTGTGTGTCATTACATGGAAGCCTCACAATGATGGAGTGGGATGACTGATTGATATCAGTGCTCTCAGGAAACCATACTGTGTGTCATACTAAAGAACAACTTTGTACACCACCAAATTTTTAACAGCAATCTTGCTAGGAAAATGCTAAAGCTTCTCTGCCTAGCAAAGGGGCTATGTTTGGCTTCTGTTGATTGCTGCATCTTAAGAATTTGCTTGTTTATTGTGTCCAGGGAATAAAGTCATTGCATTAAAAGCACAGGATTTCAAAGCCAAAAAATCAGAGGGGAGGACTTCAATTGATGGTAATAATTCAGATTTATTTATTTTGGTAATTAATAAAGTACTTGCTTTCAGATGCCCTGTGACTTTTTCTCCCACAAGTCTTCATGCTTAAGAGATTCCTTTTAAAGGGTGTAAAAGATGAATCAACTTTAAAGAAGATAATAAGATGCAACTGACGTATTAAGAACCTAAATTGAGGGGAAAACAAAGTGTATTATTCACTTGGGAAAGAATGACAGAAAAGGGAAGAAGGAGATGAGAAACTTACTAGAGAAGTAGTAGAACACTACAAATAGCTTAAGGAGCCATATGCAAAAGTCAAATGAGACACGGCTGTAAAATCAGAATCATGTGCATTACAGACCTCGCTGACTAAAAGCACATCTATGGGAACACATTGTGTAGACCTGGGAACCTGTGAAGGGGAGCTGATTCCCTTCTCTGTATCCTAAAAAGCTTTACAAGTTCCTTTATGTTGTGGAAACCTATGTAGGGCGTGAGATGGCAAAGTTTAAAACAATGTGTAACTTGAGTTACAGGAATTGGATAGAGAGAAATTAGCCGCTCGTTTTTCTTAAATTTGCTTTGTCTAGATGATCATGCTGTTAGGCTTTGCTACACACTTCCTCTTCCCCACATACTTGTCATCTTGAGAGGTATAACTTAGGTGGCAAAAAGATGTCTGACACATAGAAAGTTGCCTGTGAAATAGTAAGAAATACTGCTCTGAGTCTTAGAACCCACAGTAAAGGGAGATACAGGTAGTGAGAAATGCTATTATTAAGAATTAGCATCTATACTCTTTCAGTATGCTGGCAATCACTCATTGTAGCATGGGAAAAGGAACGATGAGTCAGATGATATAGGTATCTTTGCAAGGGCCTTGTGGGGGATGGTACAAATCCAGCTGGGAAACATTCCTTTAATTCACAGTGTCAGAGTTGTAAACATTTGTGACTGCTGCTTTTGTGAATTTGCTGTAGATTTAATTTGTTATTCAAAATAGTGTTTGTTCCTTTGCTTTTGCATGGTAAAAATCCTGCATTTAAGCTTATTAATGTTTCCACTTGCATCAGGGATGGATGTCAGTGTAGTTTTTTTCATCTTTTGCCAGTCTCCATTCTCCATCTACCACAACATGTGAATTTTATCCAATTATATATTGTTTGCACATAAAATCTAACTATCCTTGCTGTGCAGTAGAATTTGTTTTATCTGAGTGTTATTGTCAGTGCTCAAAGCTGTTCGCAGTTCAGTGTTGCTGTATTTAGCTGCAAAGGGTCTTGTGTGTTATCCATGTTGAGCTATAACGTTTATGTTCTCAAAATATGGGATTGTGCTATTGTTTCTGGACAGTTTTGTCTTCCTCGACATGGTCATCCAGGTTGCATTAATACTGGTCTGCTGTGCAAGTGAAGTCTGCCATATGGGAGATGTTGTTTTGCGTGCAGGCTCTGTCGAAGTAAATATTGAACTTGGCATTTGCTTAAAAAAATAACAGGGCAAAAAGCAAATGATAATCGTTTATAGAATCTGTGGAAAGCTTATTTTCTTAATTTCCCTGCTCTCTTTTCAGATTATTTATTACTTATTTATGAAAAGGTCCGATGTAGGAGGGAACACTGGTAGGATTTTTTTTCTGATAGTTCCTTCTGGTATGTCAATATTCAGTATATTACAGAAATGAGATTTCTTTTTTTTTAATCCCCTGGATTTCATCTAGAGAAGATGGCAATTGTTAAAGCTCATCAGAGTGTGTGTCATTTGATACTAAGTAAAACTGTCAGAGAGTAATTTTTCAGCAGATGTTTCATGGAAACTTTTATTCCTGAGAGTAGGGTTTCCTTCCCAGGGTCAAGTAAAGGCCCACAGAGTCACAAGCATGCCACGACTGCATCCAGCCTCAGATCATTCTTGGTGAGTTGATTCTTAAGGCTGCCCTAAGAATTTTTTTGCACTAGTGTTAATCATTATCACCTGCACTTAGTATTCCAGACTGGATCTAGGTCATGATGTTTCAAAACAAGACTTCATGGATCAGTCTTCTGAACAAGTTTGTGTTTTTATGGTTTGCAGGGGGTATGATTTGTTTCAGTGGTAAGGTCTCAGCAACTTTTCCAAATTTAAGCCCTCTCTCCCCTACATTCCCTACTCTGAGGTATGTGTTAAAAAAAAACCCAACAAAACAAACAAACAAACAAAAAACCCCCCAAAAAACCCAAAACACCACCACCACAATGCAAACAAAAAACCCCAACAAAACCCCCCCAAACAAACAAAGAACTGAAAAAAACCCAAAAACCAAATAACAGTGAAAACAAAACCTCTTTGATTGGGTGTGAAATGTGAAGTTTTATTTTCCCTTGTTAGGTTCGAATTGAAGCTGTATTACAAGTGTTTTACCCCTTAGATTTGCCATAGAAGTGTGTGTGTGTTTTCTATATAACTGTTCTTTGAAAACTAAATGGAAGTTAGGTATTTGCTATGCTTGTTTTTCCTCATTGTTGTGTTGGTGCATTGCTGTAATGGTTTCTAAACATTTCCACTTCAAGAAGGCTTGATAGGCTGTTCGTGAAACTTTCTTGTGCGCTTTTGTTCTTAAAGCCAGGTTGTCTAGAATGGAAAGATGCTGGTTTAGGTCATCAGCTTCTCCTGAAGCTTTCTATGCTAAAAATAAAACTCAGCTTTATAGTTCAGAACATGGGTAGCCGCTGCATTCATGGGTTGTGATAGTGAATGGGAGGGAAGGTTGTGGTGCTCGCAGAGGTCTCTGCTCGGGCAAGCAGGTATTGCCCTTGCCTGCTGACCTGAGACTCTCCCTCTGGCTGCTGGGTTCAGCTGTGTGCAGGTGGTTATTTGGTTCAGTTCCTCAGGAACTGAAAGTAGGAGAGAGGAAAAAATGATACTTGTGTTAGGGTGAGTTCCCCTAACCTCCCTTCGGATAATCTGTTCTGTATTGTACACTACATACTTTGTATACACAACAGCAGCATCTCATTTTTCTGCAGCTGAAGGACTTCTGTCCTGGGACACAACCTCTTTTTTGTTTACTTTCTCTTCCTACCTCTGTTCCTTGCCCAAGAAGCAATGGGAAGCTCCAACAAAGTGCAAGACAAAGACCATCAGGGTTTGGTTACTGCTTCACTTGCCTCGGAATAATAAATCCCCCCGTCTCATTCAGCTGTCAGAAATGTCTGATGGATTTTTGTGTGACTGCCTCAGAGAATTAGCTTTTACGGAATGTTGTTGCAAATGGCTCATAGACATTTTAACAAATGGGAAAGAGCTTGGCAAGCTGGAAGGGAGAATTTGATGTGGTTGCATTGGGTGGGAGTTCTGGAGAGTGTAGGGGAAAAAAATGAGAATCCAATTTTGGAAAATCATTCCTTGGTGGTAGCTGCAGGTGTTGGAGGTTTTATGTCAACATGGATTAAAAAATGCTGCAATGAATGCTTGCTGAACTTTTACTGCTTCTCCCAGCAGACTGTCATAGAAGACAGGCTGAAATGCAATGTTTGTGAATAAGCTGGTTGGCATATTATTGTTACATCTCATCTTCAAATTACTGTATATTTGGCATGCATCAATCAAGGGACTTTTATCCTGCCCCTCTTGTATCTTTTTGATGGTGGTGGTGGAGTTGGATCTGTAACATGAACTTGACTTCACAAAATATATGCTGAATATTTTTCCACTTTCATGTTATATACTGTAGAAACAAGTTTGGGAAACGTCTTTCTTCTCTCTCTTCTTTCCCTTTTATTTGTTCATGATAAAGAGGCTTTGCTGGTGTGAGGATTTTTTCCACAGAGTGTCCTGCCAATGCTTGGACCCCAAGTTGATCTTTTCAGCAGGGCCTGTTGCAACAGGGCAAGGGTTAATGGTTTTAAACTAAAAGAGGGTGGATTCAGACTAGATATAAGGAAGAAATTTTTTACTATGAGGGCAGTGAAACACTGGAACAGGTTGCCCAGAGAGTTTGTAGATGCTCCATCCCTGGAAACATTCAAGGTCAGGTTGGACGGAGCTCTGAGCAACGCAATCTAGTTGAAGATGTCCCTGCTCATAGCAGGGGGGTTGGACTAGATGACCTTTAAAGGACCCTTGCAACCCAAACTATTCTATGATGTTACCTGAGCGGTTGCTGGATAGCCCTCATCACCTTCACTGAGAAGGTCCGTCTCTAGTTCTTCAACACTTAATCCGTACCTCCGTTGTTTCAGCAAGGCAATTGCTTGGAGCGTAGCAGCCGCATGGCATAATTTAGAAGCCAAATGAGGTGTAAAACTGCTTGCTGGTAATCTTGGCACTGCACAAAGGGTTCCTCCTTTTCCTTCCCGAAGTTTAAAGGATTAAAGGGAAAGGCTGGCACTCCCTAGTTCATAAACTCAGGAGAGCTTATTATGTTCTATTGAGACTTGATGCAAGCTGCCTGGTAGCCTACAAACTCCCAGATGAGCCCTGTAGCTGACTCTTCAGGTTCAGAAGTGGTATGGGATGTCACTGTGTTTGTTTCTTTTAATTCTTTATCTTGATAAAAGGAGCTGGACACTGATTTCCTCTGTAGCAATATAAGCAAGGAGTGACTGTCTTCTGCGTGTCATTTTCTCTTTCCAGTTGCTAGTCCAAGCAACTCTTAATTGCAGTAGAAAGCTCTTATACAAGTCTCATTTTCTAGTAGAAGTATCATATATTCCTGATTTGAAATGGTGTGGAATTCACTGTATAGTTCCCATCACAAAGGGTCCTTGAGAGCTTGTAGGTAAGGCCTAATGTCCTGTCAGAGATCTGTAGGATGGAGAAAAAATTCCTGGATATGGTGAGGTTGCATATGGATGTGTGCATTATTCCCTTGCATTAGCCCCGATTAAAATTTAATAACTAAGTATTTTATTTTCTCGTCTCTCCTGTCGTATGATATGTTGAGACACCATTTAACTTTGTATTCTTATCTGATTTCAGAACTTCCATATGGAATGTGTACTTAAAGTTGCTTTTTAACAGCAATCGATATATCAAGTGCTCAGAGGAAGAATGTCAATTTGGACACAACTGATGAGTTACTGACAGGCATTGTCCCTAAAAGGAAGAAGTAGAAATAGAAGTGCATTCAAGTACATGCAGTGTATTTAGGTTGCAGAAATCTTTTGCTACTGAAGCAGAGAGGTTTCAAGCAAATAAAAGGGCTCTTTGTGATTACTGAGTAATAAGTAAGTAATTGAAAAGATGTCAATACTGCAAAAAGTTGAATCACAAAGTTATTAGCTTCTCTCAGAGAGGCTGTGGTCTAGTCACTTAATTAACCTGGACACAAAAATCATGGGGTGTACTCAGATGTGAGCTCCCTATCTACCTGTCTAGAGCAAAGGTTTTTGGTGTCAGAGTGAATTGTAGGAGCATTAGATAAGGAAATACTTTTGCACTGGAAACGTCAGAATCTATAGAAGATGTTCTTGTTTCAGAAACACCATTTTAATTTGCATCAGCAATTTTTTTTTGGCCTTATGTTGAGAACAGTCTTTGTGAAAGACCCTGTGTGACTACCCTTGTGGGCATTTCATGAAGATGGTTGCTTCCAAGGTGATTGTGCTATTCCTTAAAATGCCACGGTGTTTTTGAACTGAAAACTAGTGACCTTAAGTTAAATTCCTTTTGCTCAGCCTTTGGAGGTTATTGTGAGAGTGTTTGTATCCTTGTTCCTGTGTACCCTTTCCTATTTGGAAGCTGATCAGCCCCACACTACCGTAGGTCCTGCAGCCCTGCTTGCCCAGTCTCTCCAGTGTGTTTTACAAAGTCCTGTCAAGTGCAAGTCTCTCTGATGGGATGGGGAAGGAGATGCGTGGGCAAAATAATATTTAGACACAGGCCTAGGAAAAATTTTTAGTAGGTTGTTCTTTTTTAAGACTGCCCTAGACAGAAGCTGTCACTCTGGCGTCTGGTGTATCTCTATTTCTCTCGTTACCCTTTGAGCCTGGAACTCTTTGGCTCAGGATTCAAGCTAAAAACCTTTTTCTGCTTGAGCTGGTAGAAAAGCAGCTGCAGCTGGGTGAAGAATAGGCCTTCCTGGAGCTGTATATTTCCCCACTGAGGTATCCAGAAGGTTGCAGACCAGTAAGGCTTGACCTGACCTGACTGTCTGCGAACAAGAGGGTTTCGGTGGTAGCTGGGCTGCTCTGTACGTAGTGATTCCACCTCAGTGGAAGTGCACTTAAATTCGTGATCGGCTGTTGGCTGCATGCTTGATACCCTGTGGCATTTCAGGATGAGGAACAATTTTAAAAGGCACTACCAAAAGAAAACAATTCTATCCTTTCTTTTTCTTCCAAAGTTTGGACGTTAAGAGCAGTTTGTTGCTGTTCTTTCTGTATGATGCAGAACTGCTGTGCACTTGCACAGATTGCACTGAAGGGGTTAGAACCTAGGTTTTACATTTCTATAGGATCAAATTTTATTACAGGCTGATAAGATCTTTTACAGAAATGTGTTACATTCTGTAATGCTTTGGATTTCTTAACAGACGGCAGGAAACAAAATAGGAACTAGGATTATGTTGTCCATGAGTGCAAAGTCATTCTGGAGCTTATGTTGGAGTGTTACCACTATACTTTCTGTTGATAGGCTCCTAATCAATACTGTAAGGGCACTTAGATGTCATTTAATGGTATTACTAGCAGAAATTTTCTGTATTTTTCTGCGGAAATTGATTTTAGTGGTTTGCATAAAGTAATTTAAGTAGTTGTATTGGAAAAGCGGTTTTAAACTCTCATCAATTATTAACTTTCTCTCTGTAGGTCACCTTATGTGTCTGTACTTTGCTGTACTTATACAGGTGGATATAAATTAAAGAATAATACGTAACATTTCATATTCTGACATGCTGCCTTACTGGCTTTCCCAGTCTGAGTTTTGATTTTTTTAATGTATTGGGTGCTTGGAACTTGTTCAGCAACAAAAGAAATGTATGGAGCTGCTGGGAGAAACATGATGTGATTGGTGAGTTTGTTATGTTGTACTTGCTCTTTTCTCTTTTTCCATCTTTTTCCCATCCCATTTCCCACCATGGTCTGCAATGGTTTTACACCTATCACTTCTAAGGCAAGTTAGAAAGACCACTCATAATAAACAAAGTTTCTTTGGCTTGTTTCAGAAAGGAAGAAGTTGAAGGAACAGATTTTTTTTCTTCCCCCCCCATTTCAATCAACAATTTGTTCCTTTCTTTTTGGCAGTGACTTGAGACTTCAGAGGATTGTCACCAGGGTCTGAACAAACTGCAGAATTTAGACTTGGTCTACTTCCCTTGAATCTTCTGGATAAGTACAGTCAGACCCTGAATGAGTTTGACTCCTGTCAAAGTCCTTTCTCACAGTCTTTCCCAAAATAAAACACTGTTTTTCACAACTCTACTTTGATCTACAGAGTGTCCTTTTTCTTCAGCAGAACCTTTCTGTGACAATAATGAAAAGCCTGCATTTCTGCGCCAGGTGTAAGATAAAATAGCCAGACCCATGGCCAGGGAAAGAAAATGTCTCTCTGTTTCAAACACGGGTTGTTGAGGGGATCGGATGCTCATGCTGGGTGTCCAAAGCAGATTATTCACCACTCCAGAGCTAAAGAAGGTCTCCTCTGCATCTGATCTCAAGGGGAATACTGCTGCCTTGGGGATGGCTGTCTCCCTGTGCCTGAGGCTGTGGCGAGAATAGGACAGGCAGGTGATTTGGGGTTTTTCAGTACTCTTCGCAATTGATGTGTCTGGCTGGGGTTATGCTCACGTAGCCATTCTCATCATCTCTTTCTGCACTTGGGCTCAATTGTGTAGGATGAATTTTGGGCAAGTGGCCTTCTTCCACCAAGCTGGGATTGGACTTTTATTTTTGGAGTGGCTAGAGTGAGAAAATAGCTCTGGCACTTTACCTCCAGAATAGCTGAGCCGGCTAACTTGTATGTTACTGTACAGGGAGGTTTGGTTTTTCCTTTTCCCTGAAGAAGTAGCATGAAAGTGCAAGAAAAGTGGGCAGGGATTATAAGCCCTGAACTTAATCTAAGATAGTTTGATAAAGTTCCCCAGGCTCTCCAGCATTCCCCCCCCCCCC
>VYZW01055460.1:26762-59196 GCA_013401315.1 Balaeniceps rex
TTTTCGGGCCAGCAAGAAAATAAAAAAAATAGTTTGTGTGTGGTGTGAAAAAAGTCACTAGAGTCACCTGCCTTTCGATGTGAAGGTAACTTAAAAAACCCATCCATGTATTATCCAGTAACATACACTTTGCTTACATTGCATACCTTGAGGTTGTGTGTGTATACACACACGCAGACATACACACATAGGCGCTTACTGTGTTGTATGAGTAATGAGTACTTGACTGGTTTTGACGTGGGGCAACTCCTTAATTCTCCCTTGTCTCCCCTGTCTTGAATGTCTAGTAGTTGTTTTTCATTTGCTGTTGTGAGGTTGAATAGAATTTAGTGTTTTAAAGGAATATTACCTGTGAACTGGTTTAAAAAAAAAAAAAAAAAGAGTCTACTGAGAGAAGAACCAATTCTGTAGGGGTTTGGGATGCTTTCAAAATTGCTGTTATGCTAAAGATAATGTCTTATTTAATATGGTCACCTATGTGTATGTGTAGGGGAAACATTTCTCTTTGATGAGGGCATTTAGACTTAAAATGGTGCAGTGGTTTTGTTTCTGCTTTTGTCTGGTGAGTTGCATAACGAATCTAAACTATGTTCTTCTGACTAGTGGGAATCTGTCACTTAGTACAGTTACCGTGTGAGTTGGATGATTTGGTGGGATGGTCAAAGAGCTACAGATACCACAGTCTTTTCTGATGATCTGTCTTAATAAGCCTCAGAACTTGTGTGGCATGAGATAAACATAGAGAATTTGAAAAGAAAATTTTCGCTAGCTATGTCCTCTTAACTCTTGAAAATAGCTTTACTGATCTATTTTAGTTAAAGTTTTCTAAATTTTGCTTTCATATTCTTACTCTCTTAATTCTACTGTATTAGCGTTTTACCCATTGTGAGGGAATATTTCTTTTTTCAGACATTTCCGTTTAAGTGTTCTTAAACAAGAAACACGTGAAATTGCATGTTATATTTAGGTATTACAAATGCCTGGACTTTTTTTTTCTGGTTCAGTGAAGGTTCTGAATTGTGTTCCTCACATGGATTAAACAGTTTTCTCGTTTTGTGTGGTGTGACTTGCTTGCTATCCCATTTTCTGAATACCAATAAGTCTACAACTTGTTTCTCTGATACTTTTCCAAAATGTAGCTTAAAAAGGGCAGTTGAGGTTCATAAAATGCACAAGATTCTTCCTTCTCAAAAATACTTGCAGAATTTGTTTTAGAAGTCAGCTGTTTTATGCTGTAGAGCTTTTAAATCCAGATGGAGATGTTGAACTTTCTTCCTTTTTTTTGCTTACTTGTAATGACTTAGCTTAATAGTACAAGTCTACTGTTGGTTATGATATGCTTTTCTGACAGTGAAATTTAAAGAACTTTTCCTGGAATCTTTGCCATAATTAAGATAGAAAAGAGGGTTAAGATGAAGTTACCTTTTCTAAGCAAATGATTGACATCAGTAGATGTACTTTTAAAATAATTTAAATAACTTGTTTTGGACTCTTCATATCTTACAATAAAATAAATTTTCTTGAAAGGAAATCGAAAATTTTCAGACAAGTACTTAAACGCTGTGGGTGTGTGGTGGGGCATCTGCTCTCAGAACTGAGCATGCATGTATATTAACACCTCGTGAGATAAGTAGATACACTTCATTGGCAAAAATTACAATATTTGGACTCCAAATTCTACTGACAATTACTAATTGCTTTGGATAGCTATTTTTGCTGTCGAATTAACTGGGAACAGTTGAACCTAGACTCATGATGGTGAGACTTGCTCTCCCTTTTCTTTCCAAGAAGAAGGACTGGAAAGAAAAAAAGAGGAAAGCGAGTAACCCAAACATTTTTTTTTTAGTGTTGGATTCTTTACAAAAGTTTCTTATTAACCATCACCTGGGAGCAGCAAATTTACTGGTGAGGGAGGCAGTTAGCATTTTAAAGGTTATTCTCCCAAGTTTATGTATCTGAAATTAACTAACTTTTTTTTTTTGGCAATTAAAGGAATTAATTCACAGCACTTTCATGACTAGCTTGAACAGGAAACCATCATCCTGTTATGAGTTAAAGAATTGTGTAGATTATGGAAGGGCTGATAAGGATGAAACTTCTTTTTGTAGGCCCTCTGATTTGACTTCATCTTTAAATACTAAAAACTTCATCTTTCCTATTAGTGGGATAGCTCTCTTAAGGGTTTAACTCCAGTGACACTCCTGCCCTCCACATGCACACATTTTCTTATTAATTCTGAGTTGGTGTTGGTGTTAGAAGCAGCAGATGTGAATTAGACCAAGGGAAAAAAAAACCCCTGTGTTCTTACGAAGTATAGTAAAGGGCAGTGTGTGCATGTGTTAGCAGAATTAATGATAAAAAATCCAACGCTTTTGTTAATTCCTTGAAGCTGTAATTTGGTCTACAGAAACTCTTAACCATTAGTGAGGGTATGACTCAAAGCATCTAGCTTGCCTGGTAGCTGAATTGGCAAAACTGCAAAATATTCCTGTTATATCTATGAATATGGATAAATGTGAGCAGAGGATGGACTGTGTCATACCTCATATAAAAGTTATTGAGCTCAGTGAAGACACGCTGTATGGGGAGCTGCACGTGAAAGCTTGTGGTTGACTTAGTAAGCCCTGTTAAAAGAGGCTTGGCTTTGGTATGGTGGTAGGTCATGGTCTTCTGCGGGATTAGAATAAGACAGTGTTAGTGCTGATTGCCTTTTCTAGAGTGATTTCAAAAATAGCCCAGAGAGTGATTTCAAAATAAGGTATTATTCTCTATGTAATTTAATACTGTTTTCAAGATACTTTCAGATAATGTGGCTAACGTGCAGTTACCACCTTCCAATCTTCAGGTTACAGTCTTCAGATTTTTGTGATGTGCTTGGAGCAATAACCTGTTTGAGCAGAACAGAAAAAAATATTTGAAGAATTTGAAGCTTGCCTCTTATTTTCATTTACTTGATGAAAAATCGGATGCCTTCCCAGAGTACTTGTATACACAAGTCTTTAAAAAGCAGCTAGAGGAGGAGGATCTTTTTCATCCATCTCTGTCTATGAGGTCCATAGAGAACTTTCCTAACTCTTGCAGTAATGAAGCTGGGTACTGAGGTCTTTTAGTTGTATTTTTTTTAATGACTGATCCTTTGCAACATAGCATTTTAGCTGGGTTTTTTTTGTAGATTCTCTTTTCTTTCACATCTGATACTTCAAGTCAGCTTTTAAATAATGAAGGTACTTTATCCAAAAACAAACTTGCCTAAACCTTTACAGGCTTCACCAGAACTTTTTCCAGCTACAGTACCTAACAGGTATTTTGGAAGACAATGTTAAGCTTACTTGGGAGGGTGTTCTGAAAAAATGATTTTCCTTTTCCTGACAATGAAATGGTGATTTACCATACACAGACATAGCTTGGACAAATCTTCTCTGAGATTAATGTACCAGTTTATTCTGGTCAGGTTTAAAATTAAATCCATTAAGTGTCATCTGGCAATAAAAAAGATTTATTTCCTGAGTAAAACACACTTTCTGGCTGTTGCAATCTCCCCAAGAATGACGTCCTCCAGTCATTTTGCATGTTCTGACATCAGCATGTGTCCTGTTGCTTTGCAAACACAAGCAAGTCCATGCTGGTGCAGGCGTGCCACGTGGGTTGGTGGCTGATCCAACTTCTGCCACGTCTCCTGTGGGACCATGGGCGAGACTGGGCTCCCGGCTGGGAGCAGGAGGGGTGCACTGCTGCCTTGCTGCTGTTCTGGTGGCAGTGCCTCCTGCTTTGCTGGGGCTGGGGGCTCGAATGCACCTTGTCTCTTGTTTCCTTGTGCTTCTGACAGCTACAGGGGTGCAGAGAGGGGCTGTCCAGCAGAAAAGCATCTGCTGTTTTGAACCCACTCATGAAGTGCCCACCTGCTCTGCAGTAGGGTTTGTAAAGGGGATGGAGTATTGCTTCAGGAAGACCATTACTTTACATTCAAGACTTGGTGGTATTTGGATGCAGAAGGAGAACTTTCTCTCTTTCTGTTAATGCTTCTAACATTCAGCTTTTTTTGGATTTCATTAAATCAAAGTAGACTTCAGGCACGATTATGTTGGAGTAGGCAGTGGTTCCTGTGAAACTGTGAAACTAAAACTGTAATTTGCCAAACAGTTGTTACAAATTTAACTTTCTGTATTGGAGGAAATATGGCAAGTGCTTATGAGCAAAATTAGCTCAGCCTTTCCTTACACTTGCTGCATCAGTTCAACACAAAGGAAGTGGAGCAACACACAGGACAATGCTGATAAACTTATTTTATTGCCTATCTTTGCTGAACAGAAAAGAGCTTGAAGGAAAGCAAGTATGGTGCAAAAAGGTAGTGGAGGAGTATTGGAGGGAGGGGGTGGCATGCAAAAACTCTGGGGTTCCCAGCTTAAAGAAGTTTTCTTGTTTTCATGCTTTTAGTTTGTGAGCTACATGTGCACACAGACTGTATCCTGTTTGCTTGCAGTGACTGCCGGCAGTGTCACCAGGATGGGCACCAGGACCACGTAAGTGCGGATGCCTCTGCAGCAGAAAGTGGTCACACATTTTCGGTGTGAAAACGTGGGCTAGAGGAGGGGGGAGTCTTGGCCTTTTCTTTCGCATGCTGCCAGTTATCAAAGCACTTTTTGTTGCTTATTGGCAGGCAAAAGAAACGTCTGGCTTCAGAATGTATCGCAGATAGCGAGATGAACTTAAATTCTGACATACTAATGATGCTTACTGAAGCTGTGCTGAAAAGTCTGTGTAATGTATGCAACGTCCTAATTAAAACAAAAAAAAAATCAAGCATCTCATCTAAAAATTTGAATTGCAGAAGCTGTCATGGAACTCTTTCTATATGTTGAGCTATTGGCTGCATTGCATCCCTTGCAAACATTATCATGTTCCTCAGGCTTCCTGCAGTCTGTCTGACGCAAGACTGCCCAGCTTCTCACTGTAAAATACATGCATAATACTGACCTTTCAGGTTTGTTTTTTTTTTTAAAGAATATTGGTTGTGGTGGACTGTGAAGAAAAAGCATAATAAATTTAGTTCCATAATCTTCTTTCGGTGAAATGTAAGATTGTTCAGGTTCATATTTACAGTGAGAAAATACTTAATGTCCTAGTCTGGGTTGCTGTTTCCTCAGAGCTGTTTGAATTGCTGATTTTCAAGTTAGGTTGAAGATGCTTCTGTATCTGTTTTGTGTAATGCTAAGCCATGATGTGTTCCCCCAGGATACTTACCACCACCACTGGAGGGAGGGAAACCTTTCTTCAGGTGCTCGTTGCGAAGTTTGCAAAAAAACCTGTGGCTCTTCTGAGGTGCTCTCTGGCATGAGATGTGAATGGTGTGGCATGCTGGTATGTTGTGCTGTTGCGTATATTTGTGGGAACCGTACATGTATGTGTGTCTGTATATATGCGCACATGCTTATTTAAACACTTTATATAAAAATACTTTATTTATACACTTTATAAATATACTTTATATACACTTTATAAATACACTTCATTTATAAACTTATTTATATAAATATATATATTTATGAGTTAGATGGAAAATCTGATTTTTTTAAATCCCCCCCTAGTTAGTCATTAAAATGAGCAATTCTCAAAATCACAGTTAAACTATGTAAATCCAATGTAATTAAAATTTAACAGGGACTGATCGTTATAGATTTCTGCTTAGAAGCCTGCAGTTACTTTTCCTGTGTGAAATCAGAATTTCTTTCAAATCACATGAATTCTGAAAGGTCAGAGGCTTACCATTCTAATATGCTTATTCCTCTTTCAGCGTAGAATAGTTCTTAACCTGTGTGCTTGGGGTTTTTTTAAGCTGCCAATATTGGTTTCTGTGTTTTTCCGTTCACATGACGCATGTTTAATTCCTGTGCAATATGATGGTACCCTTCAATAATCCTCATGAAAGCCACACCTTTTCACATACTGATGCACAGTCTGCTGTGTAGATAACAATTGGTCCATCCACTTAATGCTACCTCTTATCGAAATATGTTGAAAGTGCAAAGTAGCACCAGATGGGGTGAGAACTGAAAAGTATATGTAATAAATCATTGATTTCCCACTTAATGCAAGGTGAGGTACTCTGTGTAATAATAATTTAAAATAAAACTCTGAGGTTATTCAGTATTTCAGGTATGATTTGAATAATTTAAATTTTTTTTTTTAAATATTGAGGATTTTGTATTTTTAATCTGATTCATAAGTTCTGAGGTGGGAGGGGCTGTCTTTGAGAACAGTCTAACAAATGGAACTTGCTATATGGCCACAGATACAAAGGTATGTGTATTCAATAATAGCAGAAGATCTCGCACAAGTATAAATACAGAAACTAGCCAGTCATGTTCTGAGTATAACCTGCCTGCCTTTCTCACCTCCCCCATTAAATATCCATATAGAATGGAAGATCCAGAGTTTGAGACCAAAACTTTAAACTTCTCCACATAGCTGTACAAAAACCTTTAGTTTTTAATAGAGCAGGTTTGTAGTACTTGAAGTTTCTTCACATGTTAAGAATTCCCATTATTGGTTATATAAAAACTGAATGGAACAAATGAAAATGTAGGGTGAAAAATGGATCTCTCTTTTCATGAAAGTGATTTATAAAAGGTCTATATATGTCCTAGCCTGAGTTTTGCAATTCTAGTGCATATTTTGTGATAAATTTGCTTTCTTTGTGTCTCACTAAGTTCTTAATTGATGCTTCTACTTACAGGCTCATGCTGCTTGCTATGTAATTGTCACACCAGAATGTACTTTTGGAAGATTAAGGAATATGATTCTTCCTCCAAGCTGCGTGCAATTATTTTCTCGCAACTTCAGCAAACTGCATTGTTTTCGAATATCAGAAAATTTGCAAACAGAATCAGGTAAAAACTTTCAAAGTTGAATGCAACTAATTGATGAGCATGTTTAATCTAGTGTTGCAATTCACTGAAGCATATGATTGTTAATTTTCACTGGCTTTTGTGGCAATAATGTAACTTCTTGCTATTTCTGGGACAGGATAGAGATTTTTAAATGCAGACTGCGCAAAATGCTGAAGCTTCTGTTTACTGGTGCAGGACTATTTGAAAACTGTTCTTTAAATAGTAAGCATGCAGAAAGTGAAAATGTAAAATCCAAAAAATTGCTTAGCAGATTGGTGTTATCATTGCTACAAACACTTGCTCACACGCACTTTGGTTTTTATTTGGCATATCATGTATACAGATATTTTTATTTGCCACTTTGATTAAGCATCTGCCGTTTTAAGATTTTTGTGCTGAAAGGAAATCATGTGTTTAGCAGGGTAATGTTCTGCTGCCATCTAGAGTGTATGTTTGTTTAACAGCTCTTTAGGAACAGGAGAATTTTTTTAAGCTGCTGAAGTATTTTCTAATTTATGTTTTGATTATTATGTTCTTGTAAAGCCTTTCTTTTGGTGCTTGAATACAATAGGAAAGCAAATAAAAGGTAGGCAAAATACAGGTCATGGAACTTAAATACTTGCAACTGCGCCTTTCCCAATCTGACAGGTTGTTCTTGAACTTTCTGCTTTGAACATGTAGGTTTGGTTTTGGTGAAGGCAGTTGGTCTCTAGCAGGAGCCATGTGTGTGCATGTGCAGAAGATATAGCAGGAGTCCTGCTACTGCATAAACTGCATGACCCTGAGTCTACATACTCTAGACACACTGAAGTGACCTGTAAAAGTGTGAAGGGGGAGAGGAGGCGTTATGTTGCTTTTGTTGGTTGGCATGGTTTTTTTCAGTGAGTTATTTTTCTTTTTAATGATTTTGCTTGGTGGGGGGCAGGTGAAGTACAGCACATACTTGAAAAGTACAGCACATATTTGAAAGTCATGGAATTTTTAATGCTTCCATAAGAAGCATTAAACATAAGAAATACCAGAAATAAACAATCTGGATGAGCTTGGTTTTGCTGGAAGACTCATTATGAACCTTCATTCAGGTCTATTGTTAGGTATTCTACAAGCATCCCAAAGGCTTAAGTGAAGATAAAGTTGTATTACTATTAACAGAAGTTAATCACAAACCTTTTAAATAGACTCTTCGGGTGTGACTTTTCTGGTGTTACCTAAGTTTGTCTTTTAAACAGTTGTGTGTTTTTTTTAATATGTCAGACTTAAACCTTTTCCTTTTTTAATTTTTAAATCACCTCTAAGTAAACATTGAACACGGAGCACCTTGAGTGAAAGCATCGAAGGTTATAGCTGCACCTTGTAGTCTCTTCCTTCGTTATTTTACATGATGGAAGAGAAGGTTTTACATTTCAGGACTTAGGCTACATGCTAAGTGTATGAGTTTGTCTTACACATATTCAAGTTTTTTTAAAGTAATAATATTTTTGCATTCCTTTAATTAAAATGTGTGTCTTGTACTTTGAATTGAGAGAATGCAGTGCAGATCAGTCATTAGCTGGTGGTCAGAAACCACCATGGGGAAGGGGAAATACTCAGTAACTTAATTTGGACCATTTCCAGCGCTTTAATGTGATACAAAAAAAACCCGAAGAAAACCCACCACATTTGGAAAGCCAGAATGCATTTTTATAGTGCTCAGCCTGCATATACGCAGTTAAAATACAGCAACGCCCTGAAAAATCTCTTTTCTAACACCAGATCTCTTTTCTGCCGATTTGCTCCTTGGGCTCAGCTCCCCATCGTGTGGTGGGTAGCGGCCTCCCAGGGTGGAGGGGCTGCTGCCACCCAGAGGAGCAGGGGCCAAGCCATGGGGTCGCTCCCCTTGCCTCCTGCTGCTGGTCCCAGGCGTACTTCTGAACTTGATGGCTGCCCCCAGCACTTAACATGTTCCTTTTTTCATGGCCAGTGGGCCACAGTTGTGACTCAGCATGAGGCACGGAGAATAATATTTATGGTGTGGTACCTGCCTTGCAGTCTGCTGTGCATAAAGCATTTTGTTCTGTTTTTCCTTAGCTGATGATGGTATGTGACACTTGTTTTAGCACCTAGGTTCCTGATGTTCAGGTACAAGTCTGGTGCCTTCATGCGTGTCTCCTTGTTACACCGTTCACGTCCTATTAAGGCTTGCTTTAAGACCCGTTGCTAGAGTTTTGCCGCTCTCAGTCATCTGCTGGAGATCAGCTGTCTGCAGGTCCCTACCAAAGGCACCAAGTACCATTGCTATGCAGGTCTTTCCCTCTGCCCAGATTCTTCCTTAAAGGCAGATCTGGGAATTGCCTTAAACTGATTCTCGCATCATCCTGTGTTGAGGGAGCTCAGTGCACTGGCCTGGTAGTCCTTCGTGTTACCCATGTTCACAGAACAGACCTGCATTTTCTTTCAAAAACCCACTAGCTCCTGGGTTGTGCCAAAAGTTATCAAGATGTGTCATGGGTCCCACAGCTCCCTGACACTCTTCAGGACATGTTTGAAGCTCCTCTGACCATGGAGCAGCTCGGGACAGCTGCCCTGGGAGTTGCTGCTGCTTTTCCAGGGGGAGATGTAGGCTCTGGATGGCAGATCTCATTGAAGATTGTGTGCACGTTAAGGATGTTTCCAGGGAGCAAGGAGCATTTCAGCTTTCTTGGAAGATAATTAGCACTTCTGTCCTCACTTCTGTGGGACACGTCGTGCAAACATGCTCGTTCAGAAGTTTTCACACTGTGGCATGCACAGAGGGTGCTCTTCTACTGCCACAGCTGACGAAGGGTGTCGCTCAGAAGATTGTGAAAAAGACCAGTCTGTGTTACCAAAGAAGTGTTGGTGGTTACCTGGATGAGTTAACTGCTGCAAGCACAGCCCTTCCCAAGTTGATGGTTGGGAAGTGCCAGATGACTTGTTCTAGACGGAGAACGAGCACATCATCATTGACATACTCGGGAGCATTTGTCCAGATTAGCTTTTGCCACTGACTAAATGCTAAGCTTCATGGTCAACAGTCAGTGAACATCTCTGTGCTGAAAGTGGCTTTCAAAACTCTTGGGCTACCAGGGGAAGCAATGGTAAAGCAGTTATCTTCCCTTCCTCCAACTGACTCCTATCTTAGCGTGTTTCAAAAGAAGTCATTGAACTTCACTGGAATAGTTTCAAGATGCTGCTAGTGTAGATTTCCCTACTTTCCAGACTGAGGGAAAAAGAGTAATAAAAGAAAGATGTCAGCTTCTTCCCATCTCAACTTAGAAAAAGGGGAGGGTTGGGAGCAATCAGGAATTCTTTCATTTCTTGTTGTATTTACTTACTATTTTTTTTAATTTGATTTTGTCTGAAGTGCAATTCGAGAAGGCATTCAGCTTCCATTTATTTCAGGGTGTTTCAAGACCATATTGTCTAAATTTCTCTCCAGTTTGAAACTTAATCTGTTTGTCAACTCTAACAGGGAAAGTATTTCAACCCTTGTTTTATATTTTAAAAACCCCAACCCAGAAACATTACTGTTGGTCTGTCTTGTAGTCAGTTGAAGCATTACCCAAATATTCAGTAAGTTAACTCATCTCCAGTTTAGGACTCCTGCTAAGTACTCTTCTTGACATGCTACGATTCTGCTTCTTGGAAGGTTTTCCTGCATTAGGATTCTGATTTCCCTAGTACCTCTTTTGCTCTGAACATCTGTCTTTATTGATTATTTTTTTCCCTCTCTGTTCTGTGCTTTGATTTCCTGCTTTCTTCCTCAAATGCAGGGCATAGTTTTTATAAAGGTGTTGCCTGGCTTATATCTTTTGGGAGCTTTGTCTGCATCCCAATCAAGACTGACTGGGAGTTTCAATGGGTGGGAGTATGAATACCGTTCTACGATCACCACACTGGGTTGGCTTATGTTGCGCGCTACTGCTACCCTTAGAGAAGAAAAAATTGTCATGTTTGGATTTGCACCAGTCTTCCTGTATGGACCTGAGTGCCAGGAATGAGAATGCAGTCAGGATGTTATCTTTACAGAAGCGAATGTAAATGTCAGTAGCTTTTATTTCAATCTTTTCTAAGTATTTTATGTGTGATTTTACAGGCTGTGTTATTATCTGACATGTTAGCTCCTAGCTTTTGGTGAGAGCAATGAGCTGCTGTCAAAGTCCTCTTCTGGAGTACAGTAATTTGGATTTGCTGACATCCAAAGATGTCAGCAAACCTATTTTTCAGTCGTGGAAATTATTTATTNAAGCCATATATACTTCGGTCATAGGCAAATATCACAACTTGAGAAAGTGATGAAATGGAGTAGTTGCAGTATTAAAGCTAATAGTAGAAGGACTTCAGGTATGCCTTCACTGTAGTTACCTGACAATGCAGGTTTGGGTTTTTTAATGCTGTTTTTATAGTATGGATTATTATCATAAAATAGGCAGAAGAAGAAAGTGTGCTTTTCTAACTGGATTCTTTTGTGTTAGCTTCTTTGATGGAAACCATCCTTAAATGACAAACACTCCCCCCCCCCCCCAGTTCAAATTAACAAGAATCCTTTCTTAAAATGTTTATGTTTTCACAGATGAAGATGATGATGTTGATGGGTCAACACAGGGATCAGCAAAAGATATCCAAATTTCAACAGATTCAAGTAAGCCGAATTTTAGTAAGTGGTGAATAGTTACCCATTCCAGTCTTTATTCATATAATCTTAACTTGCTTTGTCTTATGAAAAAATACTAAATAGCTGTTTTTCTAATGCTGGGTATCAATCTGAAGTCCAGAGTTTTGGTCCAACACATTTGTCCAGGGTCTTGCCAATATCTCATCAGTATTTTCCACTGGTAGTTTGGCATAAGTGACAATCTGTTCATTACCCTGACAAACAGATCAAAAGTGTATGTATTCCTGTGCATCAGGATTGAGCTGGGCTGGTTGCTTCTTACACAGTTGAATTCTTATGCATGTGGAGTTTTCTGGGGTTGGTATTAGGCAAACTCTTACCTTTCAGAAGATGAAGCCAGTTTAAGGGCTTCCCACCCCCTATATCCATAGTAGTAACTAGAAAAACATGGTACTTGCTACCTAATGTAGCTGCATGGATTGTTGTAAAAACTGAAATTGCAAATCAATAAGTAAGATTTTTTTCCTTTTTTTAGCCTAAAGTTCTTACAAAATTAATAGGATAATTGTGCAAATGCTATTTGGATTTTTTAAAAATCCAGCTCAGTAAATAATTAACTCGGTTATGGAAGTAATCTCAAGCATGCTCATATTTCACGTCTTAAAATTTGAAGCTGGTGTCTGTTAATGACTGTAAGTTATGGTCCACCACCATGCTCCCTTATTATGGGACCAGGCTCTGACTAACTGCACTTTATCTAGGAAACTTTCACTTTTTCCAGTGTTTTAAGTGACATAAGTGGTTGAGTGTTAGGACTTTTATACTTCACCGACTAAAGCTATTTCCCTTACTCATGACTGTCAAAGAGAGCAAATTATGTATCCAGATATTTCAGCTGGATTGGTTGAAAGTACTCATACAGGACAGTTCAGCTTTAGACAGCCTTCCCAAAAGAAGTAAAAAAAGATACGAAAATTGGGGGCAGGATACAAACTTTAATATGTCTTTTGTTCATATACAGTGTCCGTCTGTGGACTGGAGGAGCAGTCATAGGTGGTACATTTTCAAGGCTCACGTAAAGAATTGTTACTTGTTTTAAGTAGAACACTGGCATTAAAACAAATTGCTTCCTCTTAACATGTTTTCACAAAACAGAAGTCACTGCAGAGCGCAGTAACTTTACTATGATTTAGAAAGCTCAATAGGTAGGGAGTGATTCTAATGTCTCTTTAAAAGCAAAGCATTCACACAAAAAAAAGATTAAATGTTTGAACACTTTAGTTTAATCATGTTAGGGGTCTCCAGATCTGGTACCCCAGTAGAGGTGAAGCTGCTGCAGTGTCCTGCCCACTGTGTGGCTGAGCAGGATGAAGGTCTGTTAGTGGGAATGTGTGTGTGTACACATATACGTATTCTGATACGTATATACATATATATATATATACACATGTGTGTGTGGCTGTGTGCATGTACGTGTGCATACATATATGCACACTCACACCCTACCCCGCCAGGTCTCTTGGTGCACCCCCAGCCCACATGGTCTCTCCAGTGGTCATCCTGGACCTCCTGGTCCCTCCGGTAGTCATCTCTGCCAGGTGCCTCACTCAGAGGCGCATGCACGCGTGGCTCCCAGGCCACTTACCTCGCATGCCAGTGAGTCCAGCCTGATGTACGCTGGTGCTCACACAACGGCTGTCACTGTGGTCACTGGCACCACGGACACATGGGTCACAGTGACCTGCAGCCCCGCTTCAGTTGCTGCGTGCAGGAACTCATATGCACACTTGCATGCAGACTGGAAACCACACCCACAAAAAGTGTTAGAAATCGCATTTAATGAGAAGACAGGACAGACTCTGCTGGTCAGGTGCAGGGCATGGCCAGGCAGGCGTATCAACCAGCAACCTCTTTACATGTGACCAGCTTCTTTTATCTCCTTATCCCTCTATTTTCCCATACTTGTTCCTCCCCAAGCCATCTTGATCCCTCCCTTCCCCTGCCTTTGGTTCCTCCCCTAAAGATCCCCTAACAACTCTTGTACAATCCCAGAGAATGTTCTTCCCATGCATCTCATAGAGCCCCACACCCTGAGTGACCTGCTTAGTTGGTGACGTGACCCACAGAGCTTCTCGTGCGGACTCACCTGGTGGGCGCCACCCCCAGCCCATGGGGCTGATGCCCTTGTGTCAGGGCAGGGCATGTCTTCTCTGATAACTTCTCTGACAAAGTTACTGGGGTTCACCTGCCAGCCATTGTGCTTCTGTGCCTCTCACTGTGTGGGGAGTCATAACCTATCAAGTTAAACATGGCAGAGTCATGGTTATAGTGTGCTGGACCTCTTCCACCTGTTTCTAGATAATACCATTTGTGTACTATGGGTCAAGAGTGAGCTGCTCATTAGCTTCTGTGTGTTGACTCAGTACATCTGCCACATCTTTTGGGATGTTACTGTGCTGTGTCTGAACTGAATTATATTCCAGAATATTGTAGCTTTCCTTAATTCCAGTTCTCCACGTTTTACAGATCCATATTTTTAAAAACAGGGAAAACAAGTCAGAATAAATAGAATAATATTGACATGTAAAGGCATGCTTTTCTGTAGGAGAGAAGCCAGCAGGAAAGGATGCAAAGTCTGTAGATTAATACTGGAAGAAAATTTGAATTAGTGGTCTGCATTCCCTTTTGTTTCTTTGCTGTTGTAGTAGGCTTGTGTATTGGGTTTGTGTGGCAAGGTTTTGGTAGCGGGAGGGGTTACAGGGGTGGCTTCTGTGAGAAGCTGCTAGAAGCTTCCCCTGTGTCCAATAGAGCCAATGCCAGCTGGCTCCAAGACGAACCCGCTGCTGGCCAAGGCTGAGCCCATCAGTGACGGCGGTAGTGTCTCTGTGATAATGTATTTAAGAAGGGGGGGGGGAACAACCCGGCACAAACTGCAGCTGGAGTGAGAATATCTGAGAGGAACGACCCTGCAGACACCAAGCTCAGTGAAGAAGGAGGGGGAGGAGGTGCTCCAGGTGCTGGAGCAGAGATTCCCCTGCAGCCCGTGGTGAAGACCACGGTGAGGCAGGCTGTCCCCCTGCAGCCCATGCAGGTTAACGGTGGAGCAGATATCCACCTGCAGCCCATGGAGGACCCCACTCTGGAGCAGGTGGATGCTCGAAGGAGGCTCTGACCCAGTGGGAAGCCCACGTTGGAGCAGGCTCCTGGCAGAACCTGTGGACCTATGGAGAGAGGAGCCCACACTGCAGCAGGTTTGCTGGCAGGACTTGTGACCCCATGGGGGACCCACGCTGGAGCAGTCTGTTCCTGAAGGACTGCACCCCTTGGAAGGGACCCATGCTGGAGCAGTTCACGAAGAACTGCAGCCCGTGGGAAGGACTCAAGTTGGAGAATTTCGTGGAGGACTGTCTCTCATGGGAGGGACCCCAGGCTGGAGCAGGGGAAGAGTGTGAGGAGTCCTCCCCTTGAGGAGGAAGGAGCGGCAGAGATAATGTGTGATGAACTGACTGATGTGTGATGAACTGACCGCAACCCCCATTCCCCATCCCCCTGTGCTGCTGGAGGGGAGGAGGGAGAGAAAATCGGGAGTGAAGTTGAGCTCAGGAAGAAGGGAAGGGTGGGGGGAAGGTGTTTAAAGATTTAGGTTTTATTTCTCATTACCCTACTCTGTTTTGATTGGTAATAAATTAAATTCATTTTCTCCAAGTCGAGTCTGTTTTGCCTGGGACAGTAATTGGTGAGTGATCTCTCCCTGTCCTTATCTTGACCCACGAGCTTTTTGTTGTGTTTTCTCTCCCCTGTCCAGCTGAGTAGGGGAGTGGTAGAGCAGCTTTGGTGGGTACCTGGCATCCAGCCAGGGTCAACGCACCACAGGATGTTGAGTGAAGTGTAAAGTTAGAAGATGTAAATCTTAATTTTGGGAACTTAAATACGTTAACTCAACCATAAAACAGCCTACGAAGATACTGAAGCCAAAAGCTTATAATGACCATGAAAACAACCCCGCACTTTCTGAGACGATACATTTAACAGACTTACAGAGCATGTTTGGAAAAGGACTATAAATCCTTGTGCTTGAGAACATGAGCCAGCTTCTAAGGACTTGTCTACACAGTGAACAATTAACTTGAGGAGAACTGAATGTTACAGGGATAGTAGGATAAACATCATGCGGATGCTCTCGTTAGTGTGGTTAGTTGTATTGCCTGGCAAAAGAGTTGAGCCCCAAAGTCCATTTTCATACTAAAATAATTCTTGGTCATTCTGGGAATATATAACTGATAAAAATGCTCTGTATTGACAGACCTCAGATAGCTGGGGGTGGAGGTAAAGAAGGGGATTAAAAGCGCTCCTTAGGGGTGCCTCTCAGGGGTGTGTGGTGTCTGTCCTTTCTGAGATGCAGTGTTTTACTGTTTTACTAGGTTTCAACCAGCACAGATGATTGTTTTCCTGGAGGCAGAATTCATTGGTCTCAGCTAAGATGCCACCACAGATATAATCTGTCAAGCTTGAGAAGTCAAAGGCAGGCTTTTGAATATCATTCCTATTGTTTCATGGTAATACGAAGACTTAGTGGAGGGGGGGGGGGAAGTTGGTTTGTTGTATATATGCAACAGATGAATCCCAGAGGATCTAGCTCAGTAATTCCTGAAATAAAAATGAGTTACTAAGAGCTCTTACTTGTGTGTCATTCTGCAGGGATCTGGGAACATGAAAAGACATTAAATTCTGCTCTGATTGCTTGCCAGGAATCAATAAAAGCTGAGGGTACTTGACTACTGTATAGTGATGCCTAGGCAGCTTTTACTTGTTTTAAAGCTTATCCATCATAGTGGTTGAGGGATGTTGCTTCCTCATGTCCCCAACTTCTTTCCTCATGAAAGCTTCTGTTAGTGGTACTTCAAGAAATACTAATTTACAAGTTGAATTGCTGTACCTGGTGTCATGCTGAGAACATTTTTTTTTTCCCCGAGATGGTTTGCTTCACCTCCATTTGAAGATATTTTGAAAAAGGGGACTGTGCTCAATGGTGCTGAATGAACTAGTGGCTTAAGTGCTGGAAGAGGTTGTATATTTCCTTTTCTTGGCTGAATTGCCTGTAACTACGGGCAAAAGAAAGATTTGTTTTCTTTGATCCAACAGGAAAACGTTCGGCAGTGAAGTGTCAATGTTATAAAACAGGCAGTAACTCCTTTAAATACCAAAAAAAAGAGTGTTCTGAAAAATCATGTTACTTTTCTTTGCTTCACTTTCCCCATTGTGCATAGCTTCCTTTCCTCTCCTTCCCTTGACCCCCTTCATCTGCCTTTTCTGACACTTGATATTGCCCACTGTTGTTCTCACTTCTCACCAAGTTGTGTTTTGTGCTCTTTCCCAATGTGTCTCTCCCAGTTCCCCTCCTTCCCCAAGCACAGCATTTACTCCCCAGTGTTGCTGTCTCTTTGGCTTGGTTCCCTTTCAGTCTGCCTCTCCCTCTCTTGTTCCCTGAATCCTTTCTCCCCTCATCCTTGATGTCTCATGCTAGTTGGTAGTCAAAATGTTGGCTGCTCTAGATGTCTATTTCAGGGAAGGCAAGCACCTCTTCTTAACTACTTCCTGAAAATTTAAAGAGGTTTTATGGAAAATCTCTTCAAGAAGAAAGATGGAAAAAATCTTCCTGTAGTTCTGCAGCATCATTGCCAGGCGGCTATGGAGAGATATTCGCAAATGTTATTAGCTAGTGTTAATTTATTCCCTGCCTTAGGGGTCCTTATGACAAGGCTTATCGGATTAAAAATTCAACTGTGGATACCTGAGAATGGCATGGAGATACATGCTTTTGGGTTGTTTCTGTGATTATGTATTCTCTTTGCTTCAACATCCTGCTAGTCTTGATACTTGGGTACAGTTTCTCCTTAGCAGCTCACTGGAAATGTGTACAGACACATTTCAGGAGGTGTACTGAGGGCTCAACAGACTTTCTGGCCGTGCGTGTGTGTGCAACCCATTTGTACAACAGAGGCGCATGAAGAGCTAAGGGCATGGCCCTGACCTGGGAGTCTCTCTGCCCTGTGAGTGTCTCAGCACTCACTGGGCACATGTGAACTGTCCACTTCAGCGTGTGCCCATCTTCCGCAGGACAAAATGCAGCCATCAAGAGAAAACCTTCTCTGAAGGAGGTTTTGGAGGAATCTGACTGAAGAGAGAAATGGGGGCTGTGGTGCTGTCAGCAAACATCCTTTTCACAGCATGTCCTTCCACAGCCCCTCTTTTGCCAGGCAGTGCTCTGCTCAGGTAGCTCTTCACCTGCCGAGTAAGGGAGATGAAATGTTCTTGTATTAGATACACCCAAGTCATTGGCTTAGTGCTTGCTTATGTCTTGTCCCAAACCTGCTGACAGTGTGGAGGAGACCTTCACTGTAATTCTGCAAGCAGGAACAAACTGTTTTCAGGAAGAAGCAAAGACAGCATGTGTGGATTTGAGGGATTTTTCCTCTAAAGATACTTACGAAAATGTTCAGCCTTCATAAAAAGGGTCATTGTATTCAGCTAAAACTACTTACAGATAACTAAGCATGTCATGCATTCCTCTGAAACATGATTTAAATGGATTTGGAGCGCTAAAGCTAGAGGGAGAAGCAGGTGAAACCAGATCAAGTGGTGATACATACAGCAGACGTTTGAAGAAGTTCTAAAAACCACCCTGGAGGAGAAAGGTGAAGAGGCGGCTACCAGTATGGGAGGATGGCTATTAACACAGCTTTGTGCTTCAAAACTGTTTTGGAACTAGTGCGACTTTAGCTGCTCATGAAAACAAGTTCAGAGAAGTGACACACCTGCAAATGGCTCTCCTGGAGTGAACAGCTGGAGTATCTGGGATTCTGAAGGGCTCTCTTCAATACCAAAATTACACAGTTCTTACCTGCTTTATTGCTGCCTTGTAGGTTGTGAATAGTAATACTGAAATAAATCAAAATTTGCCAGTCCACACTGTTGTAATTTGAAGTAGCAGTGGCTGGAGAAGGAGAGGAGAAAGCGTGTGGAAAGCACAAGTTTTGTTGGGAAGAATGGTTCTTGGTAAGTGGTGTTGCTAGAATTTAGTCTTTTAAGAGTAAATTCCACCAATATGTTTGGTGTAGGCCTCTAGCTTTCTTCACTGGCAAAAACATTCAGGGCTACATCATTTTTCTATCTCTGCTGCAAGCCACACATAAGTCTTTTCAGAAGCTATGTCCTGTCTGTGGGGATTTAGAAGTCAAAGGACATGAACTTTGGACTCATCAAATGCTGTTTATCCTTTTCCCAGGAAAACTTGGTATTTTAGCCTCCAAAATCAAATTCCACAGTTTGGTAAATTATGCCTGGAGTTGACCTTCTTTTAGTTGCTTTCCCCTTGAAAAGCATAAGCATGAAGAACAGGTTTTTTTTCACTCAGTATCCCATGAGAAGAAAAAAAGTAACGTGTTTTTCAGGAGAAAGTCCTGATACTGTGTAGTCTGATCCAACAGGAAAACGTTCGGCAGTGAAGTGTCAATGTTATAAAACAGGCAGTAACTCCTTTAAATACCAAGATTTGTTATGTCCATCTGTTGCATATTAGCAAGACTTTTTTTATACTAAGTAGTGGTATGTAGACTTCTATAATCAGATCATTTTCTAGTATTTAAAAATTGGAACAGGAGGGAGAAAGAGCTTTACCTAACTTTAAAAGTGATTATAGTTGAGCTTCTTTCCAAGGCTAGTTAGACAAATTAGACGGGCATAAGACACCCGTTAACTTTCATGTTGTGGATGTACACTTGAATTAATTGGGAAGTTTTTCTGTATGACTAGTTGTAGTCAAATAAGTAGCTGTTTGTTCTTTTGTTAATGTGTCCCCAGAAGCTCATGTGCAAGACAGCCATCTTTCATCAGGTTGCAGTAAAAGTGACCCCTGTGAGGAGGACAGTGACAAAGTTAAACATGATTTTTTCACTAATAAATTAATCTTGTTTTGTGTGACGGATAACCAGATTACTGTAAGGAAAGCAGGACTGAGCATACTCTGTATTTAGCTAAGGAACGTACTTGAGCATAGGACATTACTACTGATCTGTAGATCTAAACTCCTCCTTGCAAACCAATTTATTTTAAGAGTCAAGCCAGCTTTTTGCAACATTTGGCTGGTCTTAAGAAGTGGAGAGCTCATAAAAAAATCTCCAGTTAAAATTGCTAGGGATTCTCTGAGGCCAGCTAGTACCTAACAAGAGCAGACTACCAAGGCAGTTCAAATGAAAACCAGTACTAAAACTTGGATGAATGTTTTTATTCTCAGATGATTGTCTAGGCTCTGGATTGCTAGAGAAAACAGTAGAGATTTCGATAATGTTATGAAAGTTCATACTCAGAACATTGGCTGTGCTATCAGTAACCAGCATTCGCTCTGTTTTCTCAAGTTTTGTTAGCCCTAAAGAAGGTCACCCAGGACACAGTGTGTCTTTTGGTTAAAACTTGTCTATGCTAAGGTCACCATGGAGATCACTCTGACAGAAATGTGTTTCTAAAAGAATTTTCACTTTTTATGACATTAATCTAGCAGGGTTTAAAGGAGTGTATCACTTCCTGTCGTGTGCTATAGTCTCAATGCAATGGCAATAGAGTTTCAAGGATGCTTTAGAATTGAGAGTTGATGATATTTAAACATTCCTTATATCCCAAGCTCGCTCCTCCAGCAGAATAATTTACTCTCCATTGCTGTAAAGTGTACATTGCGTGTGGAAACTGATTCTTTTTCTTAAACAGATGTTGTAAAATGTTTCAGCTAACTACTCTCAAAAGACTACTTAAGGAATATTCATATAGGAAGGAAGAAATTAGAGCTGTGCTTCCAAAGTTCATTCTTCTTGACAGCCAGAAGTAAACCTGTAAAACCAGAAGCTCAAAGATCTGTCATCTTGTAGATACTGCTTAGAAAGGCAGTAATTTTTGCTTCTTCAATTTGACTTTCATTTAGGATTTTAGATCATCTGCTTCCTGCTTAAACGCTTTGTGCTTTCACATCAATGTCCAAGTGGAAACCAGTAAGAAGTGGTGTCCCTCAAGGGTCCATACTGGGACCAGTGCTATTTATTATCTTCATCAATGACATAGTGGAATCAAGTGCACCCCCAGTAAGTTTGCAGATGACACCAAGTTGAGTGGTGCAGTCGATTTGCTAGAGGGAAGGGAAGCCATCCGGGGGACCTGGACAGGATTAAGGAGTGGGCCTATGTGAACCTCATGAGGTTCAACAAGGCCAAGTGCAAGGTCGGTCCTGCACCTGGGTCAGGGCAACTCCCAGTATCAATACAGGCTGGGGGATGAAGGGATTGAGAGCAGCCCTGCGGAGAAGGACTTGGGGGACTGGTGGATGAAAAGCTGAACATGAGCCAGCAATGTGCGCTCGCAGCCCAGAAAGCCAACCGTACCCTGGGCTGCATCAAAAGAAGTGTGGCCAGCAGGTTGAGGGAGGTGATTCTGTCCCTCTACTCTGCTTTCATGAGAGCCCATCTGGAGTACTGTGTCCAGCTCTGGAGTCCTTGGTACAGGAGAGACATGGACCTGTTGGAGCAGATCCAGAGAGGGCCACAGAAATGACCAGAGGGATGGAACACCTCTCCTATGAGGAAAGGCTGAGAGAGTTGGGGTTGTTCCGCCTGGAGAAGGGAAGGTTCTGGGGAGACCTTATTGCAGCCATTCAATACTTAAAGGGGGAGTATAAGAAAGATATAGAGAGACTTTTTACCAGGGCCTGTAGTGACAGAGCAAGGGGCAATCATTTTAAACTGAAAGATGATAGATTTAGATTGAACATAAGAAAGAATTTTTTTACAATGAGGGTGGCGAGACACTGGAGCAGGTTGCCCAGAGAAGTTGTGGATACCCCATCATTGGAAGTGTTCAAAGTCAGGTTGGACGGGGCTTTGAGCAACCTGATCTGGTGAAAGATGTTCCTGCTCATTGCAGGGGGGTTGGACTAGATGTCCTTTAAAGCTCTCTTCCAACCCAAACTATTCTATGATTCTATGATCTTATTTATTCTGTTTGTCTCTTTCTTTTTTTGTACAGGCATCCCTTGTACATGCTTCCCTTCACAAAGTCACAGCATGGCTGAGGTTGGAGGCAGTACGGTGATTATCTAGGCCAACCCCTTGCTCAGGCAGGGTCAATCAGAGCAGTTGTTCAGGGTTGTGTCCAGTCGGGTTTTGAATATCTCCAGAGATGGAGACTTCACAACCCTCCCTGGACAACCAGCAGTATAGCTCTCAGTCCACCTCTCTCTCTACTTACCTAGTCTGTACTTCATGTATTTGTCTGTGAGGCTGTTAAGGGAGACAGTGTCAAAAGCCTTACTAAAGTAAATAAAACCAACATCTAATGCTCTTCCTTTATACAGCCAGCCAGTTGTCTCATCAGAGAAAGCTACCACATTGGTTAAGCATGATTTGCCTTGGTAGGTCTGTGCTGACTACTCCTACTCCTTAATGTGTTTAAAAATGGTTTCCAGGATTAGTTGCTCAGTCACCTTCCCAGAGATCAAAGTCAGGCTGATCAGCCTGTGCTTCCTCAGATTCCCCTTCCCACCATTCCTGAAGGTAAGGGTGATACTTGCTTTCTTCCAGTTCTCAGGAACTTCCTGCAAACCACCGTGACCTTTCCAAGATAATCGAGAGGGGTCTTGCAACAACATCGCCTAAGTCATTCAGTGCCTCAGCCTCCTCCATGTCCTTTAAGACCAGGTCCCCATTCCTCAGCAGGCCCACATTTTCCCTAGTCATCCTTTTGCTGATGGCATACCTGTAGAAACCTTTCTGTTGCCCTTCATGTCCCTTGCCAGGTTCAGCTCCATATGGGTGTTAGCTTTCCTAAGGCCATCCCTGCATGTTTGGACAGCGTCTCTATATTCCTTCCACCTCACCCAATTCTGCTTCTGCCTCTTGTGTGCATACTTTTAATGGTAAAGTCAGGAGCATCTTGTTCATCCATGTGTGCTTCCTGCAACTTTTCTTTTTTTTCCCTGCTTGTTGGGATGGACCATTCTGGAGATTGGAGGAGGCAATCCTTGAACATCCAATACCTCTACTGGACTACTCTTCTCTGCAAGACTGTATCCCATGGGAGTCTTCCAAGCACATTCCTGAGCAGGCCAAAGTCTGCTCTCCTGAAGTCCTGGCTTGTTGATACTGCTATTGCTGTATTCCCCTCCTTTCAGGCTCCCAACCACCACCATCTCATGGTCATTGCAGCCAGGGCTGTTCCCAGCCTTTACATCCCCAACCAGTTCTTCCTTGTTTGTAAGAAATGGGTCCACCAGAGCATCTCCTCTCATCAACTCATTACTTGTGTCAGGAAGTTGTCACCAGCACACCCCAGAAGCGTCCTGGATTGCTCATGCTTGGCTGTCTTGTCCCTCCAGCAGGTATGGCAGTGACTCAAGTCCTCTGTGAGGACGAGGGCTTGCAAATGTGAGGCTGCCTGCAGTTGTCAGAAGAAGGCATCACCTGCTTCATCTACCACTTCTTCCCAATCAGGGCTTTTGTAACAGCCAGCCACCAAAATGTTGCCCATACACTGGTCTGTCCACTACCTGTAAGCCATAAGCTCTTGCCTTCTCATCATCCATCCCAACGCAGAGCTTCGAGCATCCCGGCTGCTCTCACACTTGGAGGGGCTCACAGAAACTCCCTCTTCCCTGTTCCAGCCCATCATTTCTCAACAGCCTGTGTCCATCCATGGCAGCGCACCAGTTGTGTGAGCTGTCACAACAGCTCTCCATGACCCCAACGAGATTGCAGCCCTGAACGGCATGCAGACCTCCAGTTTCTCCTGGTTGTGCCCCACGCTGTGGGCAGTCGTGTACAGGCACTTCAGAGAGGTGCCCATTTCCAGAGAAGGGTACAAGAGCTTTCCTCATACTCCTGGCTAACAGGCATTTCCCTGTTTACGTGGATGCACGTGGGATGGACCGCCTTCAGCCCTGCTGTTCTTAAGGTCTCAACACAGATGATTTTTTTGTTCCTACATGGTTTATCATAGTTTTATAAATGCAAAGAAAAAGAGCAAAGCTTTATACTGAATTACTGCCCAAATCGTTATGTCAGGAGTGATTGCTCCTGGAGTGATCCCTCCTGGAGTGATCCCACTCATTTTTCTCCTCCTGTAAGGGGAAGTGCTGCTGCTGAAGCGCCAGCTGATCTACATAGCCACTTTTGTCCCGGGAGAGACTAAGATGAGTTTGGAGTAGGATGGGAGGCTGTACTGGTGATTGCTTTGCTGTACAATTAGATCTTTATGTTACCTAAGGAGAACATCCTTGCACACACATTGTGCCATGCCTATTGGAATAATAAGTGATGAAAGGCCTTAATAAGTGGACATGTCTAAGCTGAAAAGGAAGTCTAAAGTGTAGCTGTCATGTCTCAAAATAATGAGGAAAAAAGGTAACGAGAATGAAGGTGGCAGGATTTTTCTTTGTGGGTTAGAGTCTCAATTTAAAAAGGCTGCTTTCAAACATAGTATTGGATGAACCTTTAGTTCTGCACAGTGTCTGCCTTTGATTGAAGTGGCAGAATATACACAGAAACAGGAATAGGTGGATTAGACACGGTGTACCTGAGTTTCAGGTGGCTCTAGAACGGTAGTAGAGCATCACTGAAGTGTTCTTGCAAAGCAGTTACTCGCTGCAGTCTTTCCTCATAATCTGTCACTGCAGCATTGAGATACCCAATGATGCATATTTCTGCCTGGGATTCTAGCTTGCTTTCTTCAGCCATCAGTTATGGGTGGTTTGGTTTTTTGCTCCTCCAGTTCTAGCTCTCCTTTTTAATCCTTCTGTGACAAGTGGTAGTTTGCTAATGTGGTTCTTTGAACCTAAATGCCAATATTATTTGAGAGCAAAAGGCTTTCAGTACTTTCTGCTGTACTACAAAGTATTTCCAAGCCGTAAGAGAAAGATGGAAGTAGACTCCAGCGTGTGATGTATTTCTGCTTTACAATGTATATTTACAGACTGCATGATTAACTAGTTGTGTGGACATTACAAAACTGAAAAAACCTGCAAAATTGAACAGCTCATCAGGTCTCTTCATAAAGATGTGATAGGAGAGGACACAAGGTCTGTCTTGTTGGAATCTCCTTTTTGGTCTGGATTGATTAACTGGATTCCTTTCCATAGGTGGTAAGGACACACATATTGGACCGATAACATTCATTTGCTCTTAAAACCTCTCAAAAACTGCCTGTTTTATGAGAATTTGGTTACATTTTGCTATTGGTCTTAAAACAGTCGCTTAAATAAGAGAGCAACTGTCATACAGTGGACTGTACCAGACTGAGTCAACTCATCTTTGAAAAAGATGGACCTGAAATCCTTAACTCTTCACCCTTTCAGAGATGTCTGTGCAACAACCTGTGCTCCATGGTTTAAGCATGGATTTTATAAGGCTTTAGTGAAATGAAACACAGCAAAGGGTTGTAGTTCTTCATTTTCTGTACCTTCTTTCTTCTGTTTTTTTCTGTTGTTCCTGTATTTTCTGCTGTTGTCTGTACGGTTAACCCGTTACTTTAAGGACTTTCTTCAGAAGGGTGCTCTCAGAACAGGCAGTGCTCTGGGAGCTGTTCTGAAAGTGATGGCACTCTGTCTTGGTTTCATGTTGTTGAACTGGTCAATAATAAGTGCAATCTTGAACAGTGAGGATGAAGAAGTGATAACATAAGCATAGTATGTTATATAAGTATAGTTATATATAAACAGTTATACCAAAAGCCAGGATAAAACTATGATTACTTGAAGCACTCTTCCAGCTTTCCTCCGCAAATGTAACCCTGTTTTAAATGAACAGTAATAAAACAAAAATGAAAAGATTCAGCCTCAAAGCTTGTGATGAAGAAACAGTTCAGTGGGTTAAAAGCAGGTTTTTAATAGTTCCATTATATGCTTCCTATTCAGGTAGCTTTATGATTTGAGGGGTGTGTTATTGAAATACAATAATTGTTTTCATTCAGGTAAACAAACATTAAAGATATTTGATGGGAATGATGCAGTGAAACGCAATCAATTTCGACTGATTTCAGTTCCAAGGATTGCAAAAAATGAAGAAGTTGTGGTAAGATACCCGGTGAAGGTCAATATTCCAGTGTGATAAAGGTGCATATGATTGTATATTCCAATAGTCAAAAGCTAACAGTTTTATAAATGTAGCTCAACAACAACAAAATCTGTAAATGGGCTATAATATTACAGTGTAATTTGACTTCTTCGTGTAGTGCTCTTACTTTAGAGCATCTGAAGAAGTGGTGGACTACGTATCTATAGCATAATGGGGACCACAGCATATCACATGTTAAGCAGTCATTCTCCTTCCCTGTGTGACACTGAAGTCTGATTTTACTGTTGAGAACAATACTGGATAATCAGATCCTTAGATCTTGCTCCTCTTCTATAGTATTTAGTGGTTTGACATTTATCCTGGACAGCCACCGCTATTGCACTTCAATTAATCAGCTTTGAAGACTGAACTGTGCCATAGTTACGTCCACTCCTTGGCTGTGAAAGTAACGAATTATCATCACATAGTGGCCACGCCCTAGCTTTTCCAGTGCTCCTTCTGGGGTGGAAACATGACTCAGTACTAAATCAAATGTTCTGTAAAGATCTTAATTTACTGAGCTGGGCAGAGACCCCATGCTGTGCAGAGATGAAGTCCAGAAGGGGTATGCGGTGGTGCACCAGAAAATTGGGCATGGTGAGGATTCAAAGTCATAAAGGACTTGGCACGGGAGTCTGGAGAACTTATTACATTGGAATTTTGACAATTTAAACCTACAGCTCATTAAGATTTTTTATCTTGATACTGTGCTCAAAATCAACAGCAGTTTTAAAAATGGTTTGTAGTGTTCTGCATGTCAAAGATCTTCAAGGAAAATTGTGTACAGTGCTGAAAAAAATTTTATTTAGGAGTGCTACTTGCCTTTGAAGCACATTTTATCAGGCTGCTGCTTATAATACCAGGGCAGATTAATACCAGTTCTCATAAGTAACTTACTGAGCTGTATTCATTGCAACATCTGTGTTAGCAGAGGTGCTGCAGGCATGGGCTAGTAATGAACATAAAATTCCTGTGACTGCTTGCATCTTCCAAGCACAGCCCTTACCTTTCATCTTCACAGGTGTGTGGGCTCAGGGCAGCCTTGTGGCTGAGAAGCTCAATAATTTCTAGCATCCCTTAGTGCAAGAAGATTGAATATGCAGAGTTGGGCACAATCAAGTGTAACTTACCATTTTGCCTGTGGAGTAAATATTGCATGCAGTGAGTGTAGCTTTATTGGTGCTGCATTTTTACATTTGGTCTGTGGAGTTAAAATGACTATCACTTGACAAAAATACTGTGGGCTGTGTTCAAATCCACTGATATCTCAAGTTTTCTTTTTGTATCTTCCACTAAAATTTGTTTTCAAAACTTCACTCTTGTTTTGTTTTTTGCCATTGCTGTTTATCCACTGTTCCGCACTTAAAACACGCGTTAAAGGTTGGTTGCATAAGTAAGGTATTTATAAATGTCTGTGGCTATACAGGTGTTAACGGTGTCTTTTCAAGAAAATGTTAATTTATCTTGCCGTGTTGTAGGACGCTGCTTTGAGGGCATACTACATAAATGATGACCAGCAGGAGTATGAGCTTCAGACCTTTACACAGCAGGCGCTGCTGTCTGATGATGTTATCAACAGGAACGATGCTGCAGAGGACAGCAACTTGGGCTCGGTATTCCGAGAATCTGTTCCTGAAGCTTGGATCATCAGAGCCAAACCAAAGGATGAGGAAGTGATCAGAATTTATCCTGCCTGGCTGAAGTGAGTGTTTTCCTCCTTTGTCACGAGGTTATACTGCTTGGCTACAGTGTATTTCAGTTATTGAAGTCACACAAGTATAACAAGAGAATGTAGCTGCTGCTTCTGTGTTTCAGGATTCTTCTGTTTATTTTTCTGAATGAGTAATATACATATTATTCATTTCCGTGCCTGGAAACGTGCTCATGGGTTTCTTTGCGTGCACAGAACACACTGTGCAACTTGTGTAGTTCTATTATCGTGCGTTTGGCCAAGCAGATGCAACTTTACATTAACTGCATCTGTAAACAAATGATGACATACACGTCTCACTTGAAAGCTTGATGGTTTTTTGGAAGAAATACTATGTAGGAAGAATTCAGTGTAACTTCTGATGTGAGAATAGGAGGAAAAAATAAAAGAAAAAAATCCGTTCCATTTACCACTGAGACAATATACATTTTAAGCATATTTAGCAGTGGAAACAAGACTGACTGGTGACCTATTCATTTCTTAAGAGCAGTGGGATAAATCTTAAACATTTGTTCATTTTACTCATAGAACTACATTTCCAAATTTTATGAAAGACTTGCAGGTAATTCTGTGTACAGGAAGAAACTAATTTGCAGGGCTACAATTGTAATGACCAGTTCTTTGAGATGAAAGTCTTTGCTTGTCTGTGGGGCTAATACTCCATCTGCCATGAGCCTCAGTGAACAACTTTAACTAATACAAATGTCAGCCTACCCCCATAGAAAATCTGCCACTTAGGTAAAAAAGGTTGTCGTGGTTTAGCCCCAGTCAGCAACCAAGCACCACGCAGCCGCTCGCTCACCCTCCCCCTCCCCGGTGGGATGGGGGAGAGAATCGGAAGGGCAAGAGTAAGAAAACCCACGGGTTGAGATAAGAACAGTTTAATAATTGAAATAAAAATAATAATAATAATAGTAATAATAATAATAATAATAACAATACTAATTGTAATGAAAAGGAGAACGAGAGAGACAAACAAAACCCAGGGAAAAGAAAACAAGTGATGAAACCGCTCACCACCCGCCGACCGACACCCAGCCAGTCCCCGAGCGGCGATTGCTCCCCCCGGCCAACTCCCCGCAGTTTATATACTGAGCATGATGTCATATGGTATGGAATAGCCCCTTGGTCAGTTTGGATCAACTATCCTGGCTGTTCCCCCTCCCAGTTCCCTGTGCACCTGGCAGAGCATGGGAAGCTGAAAAAGAAAGTCCTTGACTGGTGTAAGCTCTACTTAGCAACAACCAAAACATCAGTGTGTTATCAGCATTCTTCTTACACTAAATCCAAAACACAGCACTATGCTAGCTACTAGGAAGAAAATTAACTCTCTCCTAGCTGAAACCAGGACAAAGGTACACACAGGGTAGGTCAAATGATTGTCCTAAAATAAGTATTTCTTCTCTCTTTAGGGTGGGAATGGCATATGTTTCTCTACGAGTAAATAAGGATAGCACTACACAGACTGTGATCAAAGAAGTGCTTCCATTACTTGGAATGCAGGTAAATGAAAGATCATAAGCATGTCCATATACCACCTGAGTGACCCTGAAGTGGGTTGTGTATGTTTTTCTCTTTAGAAAAATTATAATCAGTCCATTCACAGTTAATGAGAATGTTGTTAATGTTTGGTAGGTGATCTCTTGTGACTGGTATGATGCTCAAAACTTTCTGCAGTCTTGATGGTAGACCTGGTTGCTCTGTACTGGAAGTTACCATCAGTCTTTCTGGGTCAGGCAGATTTACTTGTATGAACACAACGATTCATGGTGTGCAGTATATTTTTTCTGGTTGTTTATGTCTTGAGATATTTAATATACACTTGTATGTAACTACACTGCTGATCTTATCTTGTTGGGAAACTGGCAATCACTGTTAGGATGATCGTACTTGTCTCCTACTTCTTTGCACTGCTCTGCAAAGGAAATAATAGAATCATAGAATATCTCAAGTTGGAAGGGACCCATAAGGATCGCTGAGTCCAACTCCCTGCTCCTCGCAGGACTACCTAAAACTAAACCATATGACTAAGAGCATTGTCCAGATGCTCCTTGAACTCTGGCAGGCTTAGTGCCATGACCACTTCCCTGGGGAGCCTGTTGCAGTGACCAACCACCCTCTCAGTGAAGAACCTTTTCCCAGTGTCCAATCTGAACTTCCCTGACACAGCATCATTCCGTTTCCTCCTGTCACGTCGCTGGTCACCAAGGAGAGGCGATCAGCCGCTCCCCCTCCGCTGCCCCCCTTGAGAAAGTTGTAGACTGCGATGGGGTCATGCCTCAGCCTTCTCTTCTCCAAGCTGAACATATCAAGTGACCTCAACCACTCCTCGTAAGTCTTGCCCTCGAGACCTTCCACCATCTTGGTCACCTTCCTCTGGACACCCTCTTAATAGTTTGATGTCCTTCTGGTATTGAGGCACCGAAAACTGCACACAGGACTTGAAGTGGGGCCACACCAGTGCAGTGTAGAGTGGGACAATCACCTCCTTCGACCACCTAGCTATGCTGTGCTAGCCAGTTGGCCCTTTTGGCTGCCAGGGCAAACTGTTGACTTATATTCAACTTGCCATCAACCCAAACCCCCAGATCTTTTTACGCGGGGCTGCTCTCCAGCCTCTCGTCCCCCAGTACCTATGACGAGGATTACCCTGTCCCAGCTGGAGAATCTGGCACTTGCCCTTGTTACGTTTCATACAGTTGGTGATTGCCCAGCTCTCTAGCCTATCCAGATCGCTCTGTAAGGTCTCTCTACCCTCGAGGGAGTCCACAGCTCCTCCTAGTTTAGTATCATCGGCAAACTTACTTAATGTACATTTGATTCCTGCATCCAGATCATTTATAAAAACATTAAAGAGCACTGGCCCTAAAATTGAGCCTGGGGAACCCCACTGGTGACCAGCCACCAGCCTGATGTAACCCCATTTACTACAACCCTTTGAGCCCAACTGTCAGCCAATTGCTCACGCAACGTATTATGGACTTGTCTAGCTGTGTGCTGGACAGGTTATCCAGAAGGATACTGTGAGAGACAGTATCAAAAGTTTTGCTAAAATCCCAAAACACCACATCCACTGGCTTCCCTTGGTCGACTAGAAGGGTGACCTTGTCATAAAAGGAAATTAAGTTGGTTAAGCAGGACTTTCCCATCGTGAACATGTGCTGGCTATAACCAATGACTGCATTGTCTCTCAAGTGTTTTTCAGTAGCCCGCAGAATAACCTTCTCTGTAATTTTACCAGGCACTGCAGTGAGACCAACAGGCCTGTAATTACCAGGGTCTTCCTCCGTGCCCTTCTTGAAAATAGGGACAACACTTGCCAGCTTCCAAGGCTGTTGAAAAATAATGGAGAGAGGTCCCGCGATGACATCAGCCAGCTTTTTCAGTACCGTGAGATGAATGCCATTGGGCCCCATAGATTCATGCGCATCCAGCAGGAGCAGCAGGTCTAGAAGAAGTTCAGGGTCAGCTGGGAGTTTATCATCCCCCCAGTAACAGTCCTCCAACACAGGGATCCGGGGGTGCCAGGGCCCATCGTTGGTGTTGAAGACAGAGGCAAACGTGGCATTAAACGTCTCCGCTTTGTCTGTGTCCCTATTTGTGAGGTGACCGACCTTGTCAAGCAACAGACCAATGTTATCTCTGATTCTGCTTTTGCTATTAACATATTTTTAAAAGCCCTTTGTGTTGTCCTTCACAGTGCTGGCCAGCTTGAACTCTAATCGAGTTTTGGCCGCATGAATTTTCTCCCTACAGTGGCGAACAGCATCTCTGTAGTCCTCAAGGACTACAAGGAAGGACTCAAGGCTGAATGACAACCACATTCTTTACCATCTGTATTCCTCCCACCTCACTGGAAATTATAAGATACATCTTGTAATCTTGTAGATGCACGTGTTCTCCTTGGAAGATGATCTCTTTTCAGTCTGCCTGTCTTTCTTACAGTTGGTGCCAAGATAGCATGACTTCTAGGAAACATGTTAGTAGAATTTTTAAGTGTGCCAAGGCACTGGCAGTCTCAATCAGACACACAGGTGTGGAGGCGTGAAACTATAGCACGCACATTTCATTCAGCAGTGGGGGCTTGTGAACACACCAGCAGATCAGCACACTTCTGCTGCTCCATGGAACAGCCATGCTCACAGAGGGCAATCACTGCTGTTTGTGGTTATTTACAGGATACATAGGAAAATGCATGTGGCTAGCTATCTGCAGTAAGTGATAATTGTAGATCTCTGTCTAGGTGTACACAGCTGTGTAGTGCATGAAGCTCATTTTGTGCCATAGCGTGGTTCTAGGATGATTTCAGTCCTTTTCCTCAAGTTCTGTGGATCTTTTAACAAAACTTGGAGAATCTTGTCTGAAGTCTTGTCTCATCTGAAAAAAGCAACTGTCAAACAGGATAGTCAAGTACTCTGTTTGGGACAGATCTTCACATGTCTGTATTTGGGAAGCTAGTTTTATGTTGTAAGAGAATTCCTTGGCTCAACTGCAATTTCTCTGATATTGATAGTTTTTCAAAGGGTTTTCTCCTCTTTCTGTATGAAGGTGAACATAAAGGAAATCTCTTTTTAATATCCAGAATTTGCCTGTGCTGAAGATCCTCTCCAAGTTGCTTTCATCAAATTTCAGGCAAAGCAAATGTAGGCAGTTGAGGCTTTTAACACCCGTTCATGACATGCAAAGCAAGATCATTTGTCCTCCGAGTCTCAAGGCCAAAAATTAAGAGAATTCCTCAATCTTGAGTGTCACATGTTTCCAGGGTTGAAATAATCCTAGTAAATGGTTCAACTCTTGGCTGTGCCAGCTTTTCTTGTCTGGCTGCGAGGGACTCAGGTGGTCCCTGGCATTATAGTTTGGAGAAGTGACTGTGGCACATGTGAAGAGGGTTTCAGTCCATCAGTATCAGTGGAGTGCCCCGGGAGATGGGGACCGGTCAGCCTGCTTTTGCCGAGCCTGGTTCCTGGGCCATCTTCTCAAAGAGCGAGTTCATTCCCAGTCCTGCATGCTTTCTCTGGAAGGACACTCTGGAAATATCCTAGTTGAGCTGCTGGTCAGTGAAGGGGTGTAGAGTTAACCG
>VYZW01055461.1:7123-18721 GCA_013401315.1 Balaeniceps rex
GGGTTGTTTAGCCTGGAGAAGAGGAGGCTGAGGGGAGACCTTATTGCCCTCTACAACTACCTGAAAGGAGGTTGTAGTGAGGAGGGTGTTGGTCTCTTCTCCCAAGTAGAAATTGATAGGACAGGAGGCAATGGCCTCAAGTTGCACCAGAGGAGGTTTAGATTAGATCTTAGGAAAAATTTCTTCACGGAGAGGGTTGTCAAGTATTGGAACAGGCTGCCCAGGGAAGCGGTGGAGTCCCCATCCCTGGAGGTATTTAAAAGACGGGTAGACGAGGTACTTAAGGACATGGTTTAGTAGTGGACAGGTACGGTTGGACTTGATGATCTTAAAGGTCTTTTCCAACCAAAAGATTCTGTGATTCTGTGATTCTGTGATTTTCAAATCGTTTGAATTCTCAAAAGGAAAATTTTAAATGCTGTAGCAAGAGACATTTCCACTTATTCACTGGGAAATTTTAAGGGCATCTACAGTTTCAGAGCTAAAGCTGAATTCTCTACTTCTTGGTTGCAAGTGTCCTGGAAACTGGAATAGAGGAAAAACCCTAACAGTTAACTATTACACTGTGCAAAGCAGCTGAAATACCTCCTTTGTACTGTGATTGACACGGGGAAAAGAGAAAGGAATTCTCAGTGCAGCAGCATCTTTTGCCCATGTGGCTATGGGGACTACCAGCTTTTTGGAGTTGAGTCATCCATTATACAGCACTCACTGAACCCACTCTCAGTAGGGGCCACTGTTTGCAAACAGCTTCAGAGAATCTAGGCACTCAGATAACATGTTAATGAGTGTGGTATAAATAGATAAATAGATTTGGCTGCTGAATATCTTTGTAATTTGTGAAAAGTAATGATGTTCTGAAGCACTCTCAGTTAATGAAAATAAATAGTGTGTGCTTAACATATCATTAAAGAAGGTAGCTCATATTAGTATCAACTTTAATTTAAAAACATATTTGTTTAGGAAAAATATGAAAGATATACCATAGAGACATTTTCTGAACTCAGTGGGGGAAGGCTTTTGCAGGATTTAACCCTTTTATCTTGACACATTTACATAAAGCTAACTTGAGCTTCCCAGTACAGCCTTGATAAAAGTGGAATATTTGTACCTCAGAGAAATACTACTGTAATCCATCATCTACTTGCCTTCTTCTTAATTCAAGTAGGTAGTTGTTTCTTTTTTTTAGTTTAGTGACATGATAATATGGTACCTGTTATCCTGACTTAACTGGTCTGAGTAACAGCATTTAGTATTTGAGTTTATTTTCCTTTCCAATGCCTCTGTTGTGGTCTGTAATAGAGGGAAGTGTGGCTTGTGCCTCTGCACAGCTGATTCCCCTCAGTTTGGACATCTCATACAGAAGCATAAAAAGGATTCTTCTTCATCTGTGAGTTGCACAGTCTAAATTCACTCTTTTACTAATTGACCTCCTTAGTAATGTAAGGGCAGTCAGTATAATCCACATTGCATAAAAAATGAGACAGAAACAGTAAGATGATAACTTGCTCAGTGACAGTAGCACAAATCAATCTGGTTTACCAGTTTAGACCTTGGTAGTATATTGTCCCACTGTTCCTTAGCCAGCTATTACGACTACACAGTACAAAGTAGGGGTTTTTTGCTGTGCAACTCCCACTGCAGTCTATGGCACTTCGGTACTATTGTGGTTTAACCCCAGTCGGCAACTAAGCACCACACAGCCGCTCACTCACCCTCCCTCCTCCTGCAGTGGGATGGGGAGAGAATCAGAAAAAAAAAGTAAAATCTGTGGGTTGAGATAAAGGCAGTTTAGTAGGACAGCAGAGGAAGAGAAAACAATAATAACGATAAAAGAATATACAAAACAAGTGATGCACAATGCAATTGCTCACCAACTGCTAACCAATGCCCAGCCAGTCCCCGAGCAGCGATCACTGCCCCCCGGCCAACTCCCTCCAGTTTATATACTGAGCATGATATGGAGTATGGTATGGAATAGCGCTTTGGTCAGTTTGGGTCAGCTGTCCTGGCTGTGCCCCCTGCCAGCTTCTTGTGCACCTGGCAGAGAATGGGAAGCTGAAAAGTCCTTGACTAGTATAAACACTACTTAGCAACAACTAAAACATCAGTCTGTTATCAACATTATTCTCATTCTAAATCCAAAACACAGCACTATACCAGCTACTAGGAAGAAAATTAGCTGTATCCCAGCTGAAACCAGGACAAGCCCCATTTGGGGCCAGAAAATTTTTCACTATTTTCAACATGAAACTTCAACTTTACAAGTTAAGCCTGCTACTTGCTAACCTATTCATTAGGTTCTGTTCCAGTCCAGCATCATAGCTAGTTAGATTTCCATTAAAACCCAATTTTGCCGACAAGATGAGAGAATTGATCATCAACATTTTTCAAATAAATTTTAGCTACCAGCTTGCTGTGAGACCATTTTTCAAAGCCTGTGAAAATGTTTAATACCTGACATTAAACAATATGCAAAAATATCTTAATAATCTAGCATTGCATTTAATTGAAGATTTTAATAAAAACTTAATTAAGGTTCCCACATTTGTACTTGGGGGCTATCCTGAACTCAGTGCCATTCAAATCCCATTAGTGCTAATGGCCTAATGCCAAACGTGGAGAATATAAAACACATAAAATTTACTTTTAATAAGTCATTCATCCTACATTAAATATAAAACTATTATTAAAAACACATTCAAGAGGATTAACCACTATTATTACAATGAATGTTTTTAATAATCAGTTGATATTTATTTAGTGTATAGTACTGTCTAATTATTACACAATTATGGGTTTATAATGTCCCCGTAAATCTTCAGCAAATTAAATGTCTATCTGGAAAAATTAATTTAAAAAGTTACCAAAATACATATTTCTTTCTTTTAAAAAAAAAATAAAAGAAAGAGAGAGAGAGATGAAAAGTTTTATTGAAAGCATATTTAGGCAAGATAACTTTAATTTAGGGAAGCAAGATAGCGAGTACACACCAGGTGAACAGAAGAAGGTTGCATCTCAAAGCAGAGTCGATTTTTTAATGTGAAAATATTTAAATGAAAAGAGTCTGTCTTCTTCACATGAGATTTTAACAAAGAAAAAATAATCAACAAATAGTTGTCAGACCAAGGGGAAAGGGGATGGCAAATTGGGCAGAATGCAGGCAGGTAACATGTCAGGCAGCTGAGTTTTGGACAAGGAAAACTTTTCAAGTCCACCAAAAAGAAAATTGAAATCTTGAATTTGGAATGTTTTGTCTGTTTAAGGTGTTTAAAAGGATAGGAGGCATAGTCCAAACAGAAAAAGAGGATTATTGAAGGAGAGTGACTTACCATGGACCAACCGTAGACCATTTCTCCATTTGTCACACTTCTGCTCTAAAACCTTTTTGGGATGTCTCCTATTTGCCCCATACTTTAATTTCCTCACATTGTCTCACACAAAACCACATATTGTCACATCTTTCCCCTTGATAGACAGGATTGAACATACTTCTTAGGAATTAAAACATCTTCTCCAGTGGAGGCCAAGAATATTCCTTAAAATGCACAACAATTGCTTCCTGAAGAAAAAACACTGTTTAAAGTACCACAAACCACTGTCCACATATTTTATCCTGAACAATGTTTTGCTGCATGAGCTAATATACACAGGGAAACTGTAGCAGATACAGCCCCAAACTAAACGTAGAAGGCTACACTCCACCATGATATGCAAGTGCACACAGGACTAGCCAGAGCTAATGGAAAACCATGCATATTGCTTTATAATTATCCTTGTAAATCCACACCTGCTAAGTGATAGAAAGTCTCTGAGAATAGGCTTGGTGTATACAAGGAGATATCTCTTCAAAAAGTTTATATGGTATACAGACTCTGACCTTAAGTCTACTGAAGCCAATGCGCATCTCTTCATTGATGTGAGAAGGCTGTGAGTCACAACTAATGCCATGTACCTGGTTTGTATTAATCACTTCAATGAGCTAAGGATGTATTTAAAAGATGAAAGAAAAAAAAGAAAAATGAAAGGGTCTGCTTTGACTTTGAAATCCTTTGATTTCACTGATTTCTGTCCTAACATTAAAGTTATTTAAACATGGTTTAATTGCTTACATTACAAACACATAAGGCTTTGAAATACAGCATGTTAATGAGAGTTTTTACTATTTGGCCACAGCATCTTATGAAATATATGTGATTTAGCTATATTTGGTGAAAAACAATCTCTAAAGCTTTAAGATAATTCAAAATCTTTCTTTTTACTGGTTTTAATTGTGTGAAATTCTAGGCAGCCTCCTCAAGAAGTTAAAAAGACTCATTTACAATCCAAGGATTATACTTGAATCTCAAATCACTGAGAGAGATCTCAATTACACTTTGAAATGTGGATATTATTTCAAGTACATAGTGTTCTTTTTACAATAATAAATGCTCAGAGGTTGTTCCGTTCTTTTCTTAGGGAATCCATATCATTAATTTCAGTAATGCTGCTTTTTCCTTTCATGGTACCATCTTCCTCTCTGTGGTGGTCAGACCCTCATGGAGCTCTTCATACAATTAACCATAAAAAAGTCACTTTGCATCAAACTTTGACTTTATTTCAGACTGTTGTTCTGCAAAAGTATTCAACACAGCTGAGCGCTAAATCAGTTCATGGAAGGCTTTATGTATACCATGAGTTGCTAGTGATATTTTATGTGAGAATCAGCAGATTCTGAATGATTCAAAAAGAATTAAAAAATAAAAACTAGGTATTGGTATCTCTTGTCTTCAATTGGAAGAAGAAGGACCGTTGTCAGGGAAGACACCAGAAGTCAGTCACAATCTACATCCTTTTATGAAACATCAATTCACATGCATCCCCTCATTCTCTGGTGCCTGCTTATGAGATCCTCTATTTGGTTGTAAGAGACTTTTGTCCTTTTCTCTCTGGGTGGTGTTGATCCACTGAGACTCAGAAGAGATGGAAATCCTTTGACAGATGACACAAGTATCAAAAAAGATGACAGAGATCAAAATGTTTAATGCCTTTTAATGAAAGTCTTCACTAAAAATTTTCACTTGAAGATAGTTAACTACCAGCAAAGGATAAAATATGGTAAAAAACAGAAAGAAAAGTTTAGGGAATACTAAGTGATATGTTTTCCAGTCAACTGTGTCTGACAAAATTCACTCCTAAATACTTAAAAAATTTGCCTGAGGCAATCTCAGAACCATTACCATGGTCTTTGAGAACTGGCACTGGGAAGCTGAGACCTGTCAAATAAGTGGCAATCTTTAAAGAGAAAGAAAAAGAGCATCACATCAAGGCCCCATGAGGGCCAGTGGCTCTGTGGGGCCAGGGGCCATGGGGGCTCCCCACGGGTCCATCAGGGCAGGGCCTAGCAGCCAGGGCCCATCCCAACACCCCAGCCAGAGGCAGAGCAGCCGGGGGGCTCTGAGACAGCCCCAGGCACCAGGCACCTCCCTGGGGATGGGAACAGGCCAAGGCTGGGCAGGGATGTGGGCCTGAAGGTGGGCCTAACTCAGCAGAGCCCATGGCTGGGCAGAGCAGGGCTGTGGGGAGCTGGAGACCAGCCCTGCTGCGGTGTCACTGGGGCAGGAGCTGGCAGCCCCAGTGGGCTGACATGGGGTCCTGGGCCATGGGCAGGGTGGGGGGAGCCCCAGGGTTGGGCAGGGACAGGCAGAGCTGGAAGAGCCTCGGGAACACGACACATTAAATGTCATATGCTTATCTTCAAGGAAACCCTAGATACCATTTTGCAAACCACTGTCTTAAGAAAGCCAGGCAAAACCAGCCAACACTGAACTATTGGAATGTGTGTGCCAAAATAGTTGGATAAAAATATTGAGGACATAATTATCAGTAGCTCAAGGGCTGTTTCATGAGGATAGGCTGAATGTTTTCATAACAAGTGGGACCATTACATAGCAAATATACTGATTAAATGTGGAGAAAGGAGAGCCCACGAGTATGCTAGAGGAGTGGATTCAAATGTAACATAAGCGATCTTACAAACAGTAGAAACAGTCTGGAAAATACAGGTCATATTGAAAAAGAACATGTGCAGTGTACAGCACTGAAACAACAATGTGCCTGCTATTGCAAAACATAGATATACATCATTCTAGGTTTTATAAGCAAGGCTTTAGTCCATGAGACACGTGAAATAATTGTTTATGCTGCATTCAGAATTCATAGTATGTCTGCTGGAGTTATATATCTAGTTTGGGTAGAGTTTTCAGGACCAAAGCAATAGGAATGATCAGACATTGAGAAAAAAATGACTTATCAGGAAAAAGTGCAAGAATTGCTATAAGTTAGCCTAAAAGGCTAAAGAATGAACATGCCAAGCCTTCATATGTATAAATGACCTTTGGAAAAGGAAACAAATAATATATTATCCAGCATTAAATGAATGGGAAAAATATGCAGTTAATACAGCAAAAAAAATTTGGTCAAATACTGGTTAAAAAAAAATTCTAATAGTAAGTCTCAGAAGAGCAGAAAAGTATTATCTGGAGGACATCATGCAGTCTCTAAAGTTTTTAAGAACAATTCAAGACAGACCTTTACCAGAGAAAGCAAAGATATAGTTGACCCAGCCTTGGGGCTGGGATATACTGTGGAGTACTGTGATTATGTGGTATGTCAGAAAGATCTTGAAAATGCAAGGAGGAAGTCAGTAAAGTAACTGTTGCAATGAGATTGTTCCTCCCTTGTTGAACTTCATGCGATTCCTCTGACCCCAATTCTCTAACCTGTCCAGGTCCCTCTGGATGACAGCACAACCTCTGGTGTATCAGCTGCTCCTCCCAGCTTTGTATCATCTGCAAAGGTGCTGAGGGTGCACTCTGTTCCATCGTGAAGGTCATTAACAAAGATGTTAAAAAGGATTGCCTCCAGTATCAACCCCTGTGGTACACCATCAGCAATTGCCTCCAAGTGGACTTTGTGCCACTGATCACAACCCTCTGGTCCCCAGTTTTTCAGCCAGTTTTCAATCCACCTCATTGTCCACTTACCTGGCCCATGCTTTGTCAGTGTGTCTACGATGATGTAAATGTAAGAGACTGTCAAAAGCCTTAGTAAAGTCAAGATAAACAACACATAAACCTTGTCTACCAACCTAGTCACCTCATTGTAGAAGGCTATCAGGTTGGTTAAGCATGACTTCCCCTGTATAAATCCATCCTGACCATTCCTAAACACCTTCCTGCCCTTCATGTGTTTGGAAATGGTTTCTAGGAAGGCCTCCATCAATTTCCCAGAGATGGATGTGAGGCTAACAGGCCTGTAGTTCCCCCAGTCCTTCTTCTTACACTCCTTGAAGATAGGAGAGACACATGCTCCCTTCCAGTCTTCAAGAATCTCTCCTAATTGCCATTACCTTTCAAAGATAACAGAGAGTGGCCCCTCAATGACATCAGCCAGCTCTCTCAGCACTCATGGGTGCAACCATGAATTTATGTACATCCAGTTTGACCAGTTTGTTTAAATGTTCCCTAACATGCTCCTCCTTCACTGAGGGTAGGTCTTACTTTCTCCAGACTTCCTCTCTGGTCTCAGGGGCCTGGGATTTGCTAAAGAAGCCCTAATTTTTTACCCCAGCTAACAATTCTGCATTCTGATCATTTCCTGTCCTGCTGCAGATTCACAGGTTCCCCTAGCAGGAATGAATTTTGCAGGAGCATTTGAGCAACTGTTGATAGCAGTTCTGGCAATCTGTAATCAACACTGGGCATGGAGGGGAGGATGAAGGGGGAAATTAAGCATTGTAAATAAAGTGCATGTCACCCCAATATACTGTAAAACCACTAAGTTCTCAGGAAAGGCAAGTAAAAACAGTTTTCTTCATGGGTCAATACTGGCATCCTCAGTCTCCCAAAGACTGACAGTCTGATATTCCAGTCATGAAACCTTACATACACATATGTACTCTGATCCACGAAGATGGCCTATTGCAATTCTAGAAGAGATACATTAATGTAATCAAAGAGGGAGAACATGATAAAAACGAGGTTATGAGTTCACTTGTTGCATACATCATATCATTTTATTTTGTTTTCTTTCTTGTAAGAGCTGACATGTTCCCTCTGCTTAGAGAGTCTCATTCTTCCATGGACATTGTTGGATTTTTGTGGGAGAAAGGGTGAGACAAAAATAATGAAAACTGGAAGATAAAAGACAGTAAACATTCTTTATTTCCTTGTGATAGACACACAAGAAGGATGTTAAAAAGGTAGCTTGTGAATACAAGTATTTTGTTGGATTTTGGCACAAATGTTTTGACTGCTGACTTTGGAAGATACTGTTCTGCTGCCACTCAGATGGGCCTGCCAATACTAAGGGCCTTGCTGGTGAGCTGGAACAAGGCTATAGTGGTTTGTCTGCCACATGCTGGCTTCTCCTCTTCATGACTTTTAAATTCTCTCTTATATTTGGCCCTAACATTATATGTAAGTCTAATGAACTTCCATCCAGATCTCTACAGAATGTGAGCAGGTCTGACAGCTTTATACTGCCTATGTGGGTAAAAAAGAACTAAACGTGAAGACAAATTGAAATATTATGAGCATAAATACAGATTTTGCCAGCTACTGACTAGAAGAACTAGTCATGGTTGAGAGTTATAATTTAAAACCAGGCACAGAAAAAAAGACTTTCGGAGAAAAGTGTGCAGAAAAATCCTGCAGAAAATTAAGGATGTTTTACCTTCATACATGCCAAGAAACTAATTAAAAAGGAAATTGCAGGCCAACAGTGGAATCCCTATGAAAGGAAAATTAATATGGGAAAATAAGATTACTGTTGAATATTCTATGTCAGAGGCCAAGACCTGGGTTGAATAATATTGGTTCTAACAAAAGAGTGATCTATTTTCCACTTCGTAACTCTGTTACTGGTGTTTAATAAAACTCCTGTATAGAATGCAATTAAGTGAAGCCAGTTGGGTTTTATAGAAAATAAATTAGGTTTTATGCCATTTCATATCATATTTTTTAATGAATTTATAAGCAAATATGAATTGGCATCTATAGACAGATAAAAGAAATAATTGTTTAGAATTTCTTGGTAATTTTTGTAGTGCATTCTATACGTTTGTAGGAAATGACAGAATTCTTCTGAGCTGCTCAGAAAAAAAATGTATGGTTGTATGAATAAGTATTTTCTGTGTAAAGTTAACTCATGAATTCCAACTTTATAGAAGTAGAAAGGTTCTGGGCTCTGAGATACAGATTTCCAGCACAGTACCCTCCAATACTCATTCATTTTGGAGTTTGTATTGTGGTGATATTCACCTCACTAGGAAAGCCATTTTTCAGGTATGAGATTTCATGTTTTTTATTAAGCACTGAGAGTAATTCTTACCTAGAACAATGTGAGAATATTGCCTGCAAAATTGTGAATCTTTTAGGAGCTGTACCAGCAGTGACCAAATCAGATTTAATAAGATTATTCTCTTGAATCAAAGTACTTTTGAGGTTCCTAGTGTATCTCCATTTATCTACTCCTCCCACAAGGAGAAATAAGAAAGTGTTATGAAAAAGGCTGTGCTCCAAAGTTTTCAGTTTCTAGTCCCAAGAACTGAGTAACAACTGACCTTTTCTACTATCTGGAGCTAATGAAATTTCCATATCTTGTTATACCAAAACTTCTTGCCACATAAAACCCACACTTGCTTTTAATAAGATGGCTTTCATTTGAGTCAAATTTCATCATCTCACACTATATCTCCCACATGAATTATTTTTGGTGTCCTACAGGGATACATTCCACAACAGGAGGGGTAAATATAAAGCAGGTGAAATTTTGAAAACACGCTTCATACTACAGCAGTGGTGGGAGAGGCTGACCCTCAAGCCCCTGGGAAAAGGCACACTGCTGGGATGTGAAAGATTTCAAGTTCCTGCTCTGCCTGCTTCCAGAGAGGAGTTAGAGCCTGTGTTTCCCACATCCCATAGAAATACCTTACCCACCAGTCTTTTAGCTATTCTGGATGTGGTTTGCTCTCAAAATGCCATTATATGATTGGTTTAATGATACACCCTTTTTCTAGTGAAAGACAATTATTGCAGAGATGCTTTATAGAGAGAACTCGATGTGAAGACTTCTAGCCCCTTACTTAGCTGCTGTCTTGCTGACTTTGTTAATATTATGATTCTGCTGGGTAGAGGGTGGATTATTCTGTCAGAAAGTATAAACCATCCTTCTGCTTTCTTTGGTACTGGTTATATGGGGCAAGGAGGGGGCAGGACGTTGTCCCTTTAAACAGCAAATGCGTGAACTGCAAGAAATCCAGATATTTGTTTGTCATTCATCTCCCTACCCCACCCTGCCCCGCCTTGTTGCTGAATACCTGGCAATCCCAATTTCCAGTGCAGTAGTGCTGAATCACAGCAGTAGCTTCCTTGCAGCCTTTCAAAGTGCTGTGTGAAGACAATGGCTGCCAGCATTGCTGTCCACTTGTTGGTTCTACATGTATGCTGCCAGAGAGTTTTGAAAGTGAGCTACCTTCCCTGCCATCTGATACCATGGCAACCACTCCTCTGCTTTTTACCACTAAGCATCTGTTAGTGTTTTCATTGTAAACCCATGTTTTCAAGAGTTTAGGGCTTGGCATAAATCGCTGTTTCTCCTTCAATTTCTTGCACTGGATTGTATTAGAAAAATAAAAAATCTGGCTCTCTCTCTCTTCTGCTGCTTAAAAAAATAGCAAAGTCCTCCAACATCCAAGGCAAAACAAAGTAAAAGCAATCAAAATTATTAGAGGTTGCCATGGAAGTCTGGGCGGCACTTCAGCTCCAGCTCCTACCCTTCTGAGATCTCAAGAAAGGAAAATTAAGTACATGGGTGATTTAGTGAGGGTATACAGCAGCTCAGCTCCTTGCCTCATTCCTGCTTTTATCTGACGCTTCAGCAGCAGATAAAAATTGCACTTCTGAGATGTAGAAAGCTGTGCACACTGGCGAGCAAGAGAGGTAATCAAGGTAACAGGAGATGGACTAAGAGGTAAACAGAATAGGGTTGGAAGGGGCCTTGAGGGTCATCTAACTTTCCTTGTGCAGGATCAGTTTGATCTAAAGCACCAGCTATATCTGAACTGAAACCAAGTCACACTTGCATATAAAGAAGCTTGCTGAGAGCCAGAATTTCATCGTCTGAAAGTAGGCAGAGACCCAGATCTACTTTGCTGAAAAACGCAAACTGTATTTAAAAAGATGTTCTTGAAAATTTAGGTAATTTTCTCAATGCTGTACAATGTCTCAGTTAGTATAACTTCAAAAATCAATTACTTTCTTTTACACTAAACAATGATTAAGCTGTTCAAACTACTTGGCAANTCACTGAAATGAGGTTATTCTTATTCCTTTCTTCATATTCCAATCTCTAGAAAGAAGGTGAGTTTGAGGATAAGAGATTTTAAAAAGGACGCTGTGAAGGCTGAACTATCCTCCTAGGTAAATCAAAGAGATTTTCACTCAGAATAAGAAAGAGTAGGAAAAAGATAAATACCTTTGAAAATCAGATTGGTCTAATAAACTGAAGGATTTTATGTCTGAGATTATGTGAAATGGCTTCTCCAGCAGCCTATAG
>VYZW01055461.1:19428-41538 GCA_013401315.1 Balaeniceps rex
TGTCCTAGGGGCACACCAAGACCAGAACAGCAGAGATGATCACAGGGTTCAGCTTTGGCTGTGCCACCAAAGATAACTCAACAAGAAAAATACCTCACAAGATTGTTCAGCAAGACAAATTAAAAAAAAAATGCCATGAGAGAGACGCAAAGAAGACAGAGCCAGGCTCTTTTCAGTGGTGCCCAGTGACAGGAAAGATCCAATGGGCAAACACTGAAACACAGGAAGTTGCCTCTGAACATCAGGAAACACTTTTTCACTATGCAAGTGACCAATCACTGGCACAGCTTGCCCAGTGAGGTTGTGGACTCTCCCACGTTGGAGTTATTCAAAAACCATCTGGACATGGTCCTGGGCAATCAGCTCTGGTTGGCCCTGTTTGAGCAGGAGTTTGGACAAGATGACCTCCAGAGGTCTGTTCCAACATCAACTGTTCTGTGATTCTGTGATTCTGTGACAAAATAATGAGTCATTTTGGGCTAGCTTTGAAGAGAAGCCTAAAGTTCTTATAACAATATGTTCAGTAGTGCTAAACAGAGAGAAATTGGCAAAATGCTTAAATACTGTCTAGTTTCACAATAACTCTAAAGTAGCAGAATCCAGCCTAAATTGTCAACAAAGGAAGCATCTCCATCTTCAGGCACTTGTCCCAATCTCTGCACCTTCCCTCCCTTGGGTCACCACAAAGCATTCATGCAGCTGTGCAGTCAAAAACGGCTTGGAAGTATTTTTAGAAAAATTATTCTTTTGGCAGCAGCAGTTTCCAACCCAAAATAGGGTTCTGAGAAAGTTTAGGACAGAATTATGGGTAGAAAAAGGTCCTTCTACTTTCAGTGTGAAGTCATTTCTAAGTCACTCCTCAATTACCTTCAAGAGTTCGGATCAGCTTACAAATCAGTACCTGCCAGCAGCTCTCCGCTGTAGCTGTTAATTCATGCTTTCGCATCTGTTACATTAGCATGCCAAAAGAACTTACAACCTCCTTGAAATTTCCTTCAGCGTAGTTTGAGCATAATTGAATATTAAGAGATCAAAATTTAATTTTTGTATTTTCTTAACCAAATCTATTCAAATATGTCCTATGCAATAGCTCCCTTGGAGTATTAGGTGCAGAATAAGGTCAGAACTTTTACAACCAACCATTTCTGAGTGACATATAAACAAAGAAAGGTTGGAACCTTTTCTTTCTTTTAAAACATGAAAAGCCCAAAATGTTTCTAAGCAATTTAACATCCACTGGGCCATGCCGCCACCTGTCAGTCTGGTAACCCTTTCTTAGATTTATAAGGATAGTTGAAGAATAGTTGAGTTGAAAATACCCTTCATCTAACTACTTTTCATTCTAATTAGAAGCATGTAGTCTAAACTTTGTTAAAGAGTAAAAAAAAGAAACCCTGAGAATAAGTGCCTGAATAGGCATTAAGGCTGCCTGTGCTGCCTAGGTGCACATTTATGAGAGCTTTCATTATATGGGGATCAAATCCTTTCGTTAAATATTCTCATTTAAAACCAATTTGCATAAATAAGGGCTCATTTCTCAAAGAGCGTGCTCATTCAAAGAAAATTAGATTTCACTTGGAAATGCACACAACTCCAAATTTCTCATAATGCTCTCGGGCTGTGCAAAACAGATTCATTTCCAAATGTGTCCTATATTGGTTCACAACCATTTTCCTCCCAGTCTCAGCAGAGCCAACAAAGCAGTTACACACCAGATCCTCTCTGAGCACACCAGTAGGTGCATCCACTTCCTGCCTTGCTTTGGTTTCCAAAGGAAGGATACACATATGTCATCCAGAGGGGAGCTGTGAAATGCTCCAGTCAGGTCCCTCATGATGGAGCAATCTGGATTTCCAGTCAGTCTGAAACATGTGCCTCATCATCAGTCTGTACATAGGCAGTGTCAAGTAAAGCCTACATCTCCACCTAGTTTGAAACAGTCATGTGGGGGATGGATGAACTGGGTCCCTCTGTTTCCTTTCTCACTTTACTACCTCAGCTTCTGCCCAAACTTCTGTGCATGGGAAAGCGGTTCTGTTCACCTTCTTAAGCTTTCCTGATTGCTCTCCCAGCTGCTTAGGGCCACCAATGAAATCTTTATCCAGAGTTGCTGGCATCAGAGGAAAGTAAATGGTTTGGAAGGATTTATTGTTTATATATTCTAGTTCCATTTAGATTTTTTTAAAGTCTATAATGCTTACTTGTCTCTCGTTAGCAGGATGCAGATTCTGTCATTTACTCATCCAAAAGAGTCTCCTGAAGGCTTAATAATGGCCTTTACAGTTAGGGTAATTCAGAGGCATTCACTGAGTGTGACAAGGGGCTGAACTGGCAGTTTTCCATCTGACCAAAATCTTAACATAGCTCAAAATTCCATGAAAAAGGCCTGGGAAAGTCACAGATTTCCCAGAAGTGCAGCTCTAGTGTATTCTCAGCTACAATTGCTACTGTATTCAGCAAGGAGCCCCATAACCAAATCAATTTTATAGGCACTGTTTTGAGTACCACTTAAAGATGTAGTTGTCTGACACTTCTGAAAGGCTTTAGTTGCTCTGGATGAATTTTTCAGGAGTGGGCATCAGCTTCAGACTGATTTCTGGTTGGTTTTATTGTTTGTTTTGCTTTTGAGCTGAAACAGTTCAGCCACTACTGCAAATAATACACAAGTGAAACATTGCATTTTTATCAATTTTTAAAAAGAATGCTTGCAACCATCTATATTGAAGAACTCCAAGACTTTTGTGCTTTAAAAGGCTTCATGTTCAGCAAGGAATCCACTGCATAAAAATTCACCCAGATTTGGACAGGTTACAAGCCTCCAGATTACTATTTCTTTACGTACAGTACATAAAGGCCAAATTTTGGCGGCTGAATTCTCTGAAGATTTCACATGCATGGCACATCCTCTGTCCTTCCCTGGCTCCTACATGCCACGTTTATAATGACTACACCATCTCTGCAATGACTATACCATCTCCGTAATGGCTATAAATCTGTATTGGTGCTATTAGGACCAAGACTTTTCCTTAAACCATTTTCTACGGTCTTTTGAAAATGAAGTTTTATCAAACTCTGCAACCATGAACAGATAAACTTTTTCTCGTGTTGGCATAACTCCTCCCTGCTAACATGTCTAGTTTTTCCAATATGTTGGGAAAGTTCCAACAAAATTATTTTCAAATGTTGATTTCCACTTTATGTTTTGACGTAGCTTAAAGTGCAAGATATGTACCATATCATCTGGGTTGGATAGCTGATTGAGTGATGGGACCTGTTTGTTTTTTTAAAATTAAATATACAGCATTGCCCAGGCTTGTGAAATTAGGGGACAAAAGTTCATCAGTTCAGACTTGTTTCTCATTGAGCATGAAATTCCTATTAACAGAAATATGTGAACTCTACCATCTTTGTGGTAGAGTTCTCTACCATATACTTTTTATACTATGATTAAAATATATTAATAAGAAACCAAGAAATAAAAATACTTTGGTGATTTATATCAGCTGTGTAATCAACCACAGTTACAATCCTTCTAAAAAATTTTTTTCCAGTTTATGAGATGTTTGATATAATCTAAGTATCCAATTATGACATCAAAATTACTTCGTTATCTATCTCACATGACATATTTACATTATACACTTACATCTGATTTAAAATATTTTATTTGCCACAACTTTCACTAAATGTAATTCTTGTCATGCTTTTTCTTAACTAATTTGCTTTCTTCTGTTTACTAACTGAATAATTGTCAGAGTATAATTAACACAGATGACGCATGTGCCTAGTTTTCAGGTTCAGGTTAAATTTATACTACTGCATATGGAAGTGTCTAATTAGATTGCCATCTGAAATGGTGAAGGAGTTACTATATTTTGAGTAAAGCCTTTTTCACAGACTTTTATCCTATTCAGTGGTACTATAATGTTTTCATTAGTTGGCAGTTTCTAAAATGAGACTTTCATATTAAGCACATCAGCTTATGCACATCAGTGTTTACTGAGATGGAAATATTTGTAAATTAGACACTAATACCCCAAATATTTGGAGAATTCTGTAGGCAAAATTTTATATTGGACCAACTAATACCATGATCATAATTTTTCCAACTCTCTGAGGTTCTGAAATCCAAATTTATTTCATATTCCAGTGATTTATTTTCCAGTGACTCCTTTCTTTTTTGGTGATACTTGCAGACCTTGGAGAACTGGAACTTAGGATTCAAAAGATTTGGCAACAAAATGGAGTTGTTTGTTAGCGATAATCTGTGAGAGCTTTGTGTGGCTGTGTACTACTGTAAATGACAAGACGTGTACCAAGTATGACTTTGATATTTCATTTCAAACCAGTTATGAAGAATTAGGTACGGTTCTAACTATAATATTTAATTTATTGTGACATTTTACATTAATGCCAACAAAGTAGATCATGTGGAATAGGGAATATAAAATTGTGGTAATGGTCAGTTAGATAGTTAACTGTTGCTACATGAAAAGTGTCATTGTGCAGGTCTTTCACAACCAATGACATTAAACAGTGAGAATGAAAGTCATACTGATAAGTTTTGCCACAGAGAATTAATAAAAGAGAATGTATTTATCCTAGTAGAAAATAAAAAGTTAGTGGGTCAATGCAATTACATTACTGCTTTTGCTTAATATACATTGATAATGCATCCCTTCCCTCTTCATGCCTTTTTCATTATTGAGTAATTCCAATAAATGATTAAAGTGCTGATTATGTTCTGTAATCCAAATTACCAAATGTGAGCTAAAGAGGCATTCACAGATCTAGCCTACCAAGCAATGTTTTAATTCTAAATTGCCACTTCAAATTTATAAGTAGTGATATTAAGTATGCTGTTCATGTTAATTCTGATTTATAATCTGATGTAATAACTAAATCACAGAAACGGATTAAGTTTCATAGACTTTTTTATTGAGAAAAACTCCACCATATGTTGTTGAGAGCAACTGACATTGCAATTACACTGATATTGCAATTGAGTCTTCAAGCTCTGTTGTCTTTACTTGCCAACAGTTCCCTACAGAATAACAAATATCAGGTACTTTTACTCAAGTAAAATGCACACTGAAATAATAGCAATGTTTAAGCTGAGATTCCAAACCAAATAATCAGTTTCTCTATATGCATTTCTTCAGTAAGCAAATAGCTCGTCTCACACACCTAAGAAAAATTCTCTATACATGACTAGGGAATTAGCGAAGCAGCTAATTACTTACACCCAAACAAATGTTTGACAAGACAGAACTCCTCAGCACTGTCTCGGTACTCCAAATCATCCTTTTAAAGCCCACGTTAACTTTACTACATTGTGAATTCCATGTGTGGAAGTTTATCATTACTCTGTAACTGTGCAACAGGAACATTTCCTGTATTACTCATGATGAGTGGTTTTTAAATGTAACGATCTCTCAGAGATTTAGATTCTCTTTTAAAACAAACAAACATACAAACCAAGGCAATGTATTGAACAAGTGGGCATCTGTTCTGCTAAAACAGCCTCTCCCAATATGTTTGGTTTTTCCCTTTCAGTATGTTCCACAGTAGTTCTGGATGCTTCTTTTGCAATGCTTTGATTACTGTCACTTGTTTCATGTAGTAATGTTTCTTTACTTACCGAGAATGAGTGTCTTAAAAGCAGACTTGACTGGGGGTTTGTTTGTTTTCTTTATTTAAAGGACAAAATACTGCAAGAAAGGCTTGCACGTGGCTTTATGGCCCATTAAATAAGCTACACCATCTGAATTTCTCTTTTGAGATTTTCTGTCCAGAGCCCTCAGTATATCTCAGGACATCATAGTAATGTAAGTAAATGTTTTTTAAAGCATTTGTCCTGGTTTCAGCTGAGTTAGAGTTACTTTTCTTCCTAGTAGCTGGCATAGTGCTGTGTTTTGGATTTAGTATGAGAAGAATGCTGATAACACACTGATGTTTTAGTGGTTGCTAAGTAATGCTTAGACTAGTCAAGGACTTTCTTTTTCAGCTTCCCATGCTCTGCCAGGTGCACAAGAAGTTGGGAGGGGGCACAGCCCAAGATAGTTGATCCAAATTGACCAAAGGGCTATTCCATACCATATGACGTCATGCTCAGTATATAAACCGAGGGGAGTTAGCCGGGGGGCAGCGATCGCTGCTCGGGGACTGGCTGGGTGTCGGTCGGCGGGTGGTGAGCGGTTGCATCACTTGTTTTCTTTTTCCCTGGGTTTTGTTTGTCTCTCTCGTTCTCCTTTTCATTACAATTATTGTTATTATTATCATTATTATTACTATTATTATTATTTTATTTCAATTATTAAACTGTTCTTATCTCAACCCGTGGGTTTTCTTACTCTTGCCCTTCCGATTCTCTCCCCCATCCCACCGGGGAGGGGGAGGGTGAGCGAGCGGCTACGTGGTGCTTAGTTGCCGACTGGGGCTAAACCACGACAGCATTGTACTAATAATAATCTCTGTGTACACGGTGATCTGCCAGAGAAATTGGGTACTTTAATCCTGACTTTCTTTTGCTAAATCTTTAAACTTCTAGGGAGCAAATCTGAAAAAGCAATTGTGATTTAACTCTTCTTCTCAGCAGGGCTTGTTAGGGGACAAAACATCCCAGTATTATGCTCATACCTTTTTCAGTAGCTCAAGCTACATCTGAACCTCTCTACATATTACATTACAAGATTTTGCTGTGGTGAGGTATCTTTTTTGACGAAGAAATGAAACATGGAGGGGAGCTAGGGATATCTATCATGCCTGAACTTGCACAGCCCAATGCTGCCCATAAACATGACCAATATGGAACTGATTTGTGTTCTGACTGATGTTGAAAGAGTATCTATAAGAGATAGTGTGCATCTGTTAAACTTTTCCCAAAGAAATGCAAGACTTTGGCTTGAGATTCCTCAAAACTAAGGCACTCAAAATTTTTTATTTGGTTTTGGAACCCTACATTTCTGCCTCTGTGCCACTGGTTCCATCCAGTTTTAGTGACTTCTTCCCATTCATCGAGATGCTACAATTCTCCCATCTTGTAATGAGCTGTCATAGTGCAGCAACAGAGAGGGGAAAGAGGCATCTATGATGCCTGTGATTTTTTTCCTTGATACCAATTAATTAGACAGAACCATGGACTGCAGAAGAAATGTTTAGAACTGAAGATATCTAAATGATCTCATCAGGGGAAAGTTGGATCCTTTGGTTGATGGTTTCTAATTTACACTGTAGCAGATGGATGGTGCTGAAGGTCACAATTATTATATAAGACCAACTTGTCTGTACAGTTTGAACTCCGTGTAGATAACTGTCTCATTTATACAGAATGTTTATAATGAAAACCTTTTGTTCTTCTTTTAAATCTCTATTTCATGTTGGTAAATTATGTCTCTCTGATGAAACAGAATCAAACTTCAGGTTATCTTCCATTTCATTCTTCATATTGAATCTGGAGCTCTCTAATTAGACTGAAGAATTTTGTTGCCATCAAAGAACCAAACAGGTTTTGTTACTCGCTTAGTTGTGAAAGATCTGAACTGAAAACTTTTTAGACATCCAGCCTAATACCAATAAAAATAGAATACAACTCCATATTTAACTAATAGATGAGAAACATTTTTTTTTAAGGCAAGAAAAAATCAGGTCAATTAACTTTTAAAATAGAACAAGATAAATTTTCAGAAATGTACAATTCACTAAAGTGACAGGACCAAAAGTTTGTTAAAAATCAGTGAAATCACTGCCTGCTGCAGAGTGGCCCTTTAGCACAAATTGTGGGTGTATGTTTTCACAAAATCAACTACTCAAAACAACTGCTATTGCATGCTCCTGCTGAAAAATAAATTGCAAGGTAGAATTTATACAGAAAGTATACAAACCGGTTTGTATACTGCGGGATAAAATCATGCAAATGAATAGATATCACATTGCATTTAACTAGCTGAAAATCCACACATTAGCTTCCTTTGTGCTAATTTGCTTGTGTAGTTATATCCCATCTTTCATGAGCCAGACTCCTGTATCAAAACACTTCAACAACAAAAACCGAAATGAACCCCAAACAAAAAAAACAATTTCATTTGAAAATTCAGGACTGAATTACTTGGGCAATGTTTTGTACTGTTATTGACTTGAAAGTGACATTAAATTGGTACTGGGAGCATCAAGCAAATGAGCTATAGAATTTTGTGCTGTGAATTTTGTCTTTCCAGTCTAGCTTGGGCTGTGAAGGTGGCTGAAAATATTTCCATCTGATAGATATTCACTGATATTTATTTTTGTTTAAATGAACTTAGTTCCTTTTCTAGCAAATATCTATCTACATCATGGTCCGTGTCGCCTTACAGAGCTAGAAATTAAATTGTCTCCTAAATCCTCCTGTCCTTTTATCACCACCTCTGTAGGTCTGATTATCTCTTTTAAGCTAACTACTCTCTTGAAGTCTAGAAAACTCTAGCGCTATGCTACTGACAGAGCCAAAAGAATTCATTCTGGGCCTTTTCAACAAGACAAGTGCAATCACTTGAAAAGTAGACTCTGGGAGCAAGTGCAAGCACACAGAGAGTGGTGCAGCTGAACCCTCACCAAAGAACATTCAAAAACACAAGAGTAACTGCAGAGATTGCTGCATGCTTTTTTGATCTAACACACACACACACTCTTAAAAAGACTGAGGCTTGATTCTCTGAAAAATCCTTTTATTTCCTAGGCACTGAGATTGAGTAAGGCAGTATTAAACGAGCTCATTTCTTCGACCATCTATTACTTTGTATTGCTTTGCTAAAATTTTGTGCTAGTGTCATAGATTTGCAAATGTCACTGAGCTGCAGTAAGTCAGTGAATGCAGCACAGTGCTGAATGATTCTCAGCCAGTTGTCTCACATCTTGAACGTAGAGACGAGCATGTAGATTTAAGAAACAAGGCTGACTATATAACCATATGCATATCATTTAGAGACTACAGTGAAAGTCAGAAAGACAGGCTCCATTCCTAGTGACTGTTAAGTATGATACATCTGATGTGTCACCATCAGATTCAATCTGGCCTGTGTTAGTATGTAGTATCAAATCACCTGTGGATGTTATTATGTCTTATCCATTCTGAGCTACCTATGAATAATGATCTTTTCTTTCCCCCTTTGTTTTCTGCATTCTCTGTGTCCTCTGCAAGTCTCATTTGAGCAGCCTGCGGTTTTCTTTTTGGCTTCCTCCCACATGTCTCCCAGCATTGCAGAAATGGCCCCCCTGCTTCTTCTCTGCTTGAGCCCTCCGTACCAACTCAAGCTACTTAAAGATTTAATCCTGAGTGGGCCACCATGCCTCAGCCAGGCTCATGCTTAGATTAACAATGTGTCTGCATTAGATTCCTTTCTTACATCATAGTTACTTGCAGTTGCATCATCATTAGCAGTGTTAGCAATGTTTTTCTACAAATTAATTCAATTTTTCTTCATTCCCCAGTATATACCAAATGAACTAACTGATAATGGTACAACGTCAATAAAAAAATTATTGCCACTTTTCATTTATGTGAGAAGAAGTTTAACTTTAAATATTATTTTCCACATTAGTGGATTTTTTTCACTTCTGTGTGACTAGGTGAGCTATTTTAAGTACAGCTTGTCCCAAAGTTAGAATTTAACATCTGTTTTAGGGTACACATGGTGACGTTTTAAGAAAAACCTAATTCATTTGTGCAATTTGTGTATCCACATGTGCATGCATTTTCTAAAGATAAGTGCAAATTACTAATGATGTGTAGTCATTTTAGGAGCAAATGCTGGATTTGTGTTTGTGATTGTGATAGTGGCCTAGACAGCATGCAAATTTGATCAGAAAAAGTGTAGGCATAAGTTGGCATCTGCTCTTGCTCTTTAAGTATCAGAACTTTGTTCAAATACTTTATTCGTCAAAAAACACAAAAACATTGTTCGCTGTAACTGAACCCAGACTGGAACACTGGGGGTGGCAGAACTTTTATACATATCTATGCTAATGAAATATGTCACATATTTGTGGTGAATGTGAAATTAGAAATAATTTTTTAAAAATTGAATTTTCTCATTGTGAATACTGGAGGCAAAAATTAGATTACAGTCTGGGATCTGGGAGATATACTCCCTGATTGGGTGGGACCACAGTATGCACCGAATTTTCAGCCAAAGATTTGTATGAACATACAGGTCTGTGGGCCAGAGGACAGCTGAGGCAGGTCACCTCGCCCAGGCAATCAGGTAGGCACAGGGACCACAACATGTACTGCAAAGTACTCCTGTCCCACTATATACAGAGAACTGTATGAGGTGACTGTATGTTTCCTAGCATCCCGCATCTAGATGTTATAAAAGTAGTAAGACCTCTTGCATTCGGTGCCATATACAGTTTTGTAAACTGTTTTTAAGCTTTTCCTCATGGAAAATTCTTGGCTGCCTGTGTGAGAAGCCCAGAACATGGGGTGGTTGATACTCAGGGCCCTCAGGCAGTAAATTCCAGAGCTATATACATAGCTATAAGATGACACTTTGTCAGGTGCTTTTGGTGAAATGAACCGTAAAATGAGCCACATAATCAATACATGGCTTTAACACATTCAGATAAGGGCTTTGTGAAAAAAAGCAAACCATCATATTTTTATATTTGCTGCAGAGAGGCTTCTGTATAATCAAAATCTACTTCCTCAGAATATTGTCTTCAACATTGTAATGCAGGAGCAGCACTCCACCAGAACGCTCTCTGCATTGCTTTAGTGCTATTCAAAGTGCAAGGGACCGTGTATTCAAGACCTTTGGTTCTCTAACATGCAGGTCAGGTTCAGGAATCCTGAATCCTGGCAAGGAAGAGCAGCCGAGGCGTATAAATGTCAGGTAGCCGCTCAGAAGCCTGCTGCTCCAAGCATTGGCCTGGGATAAGGGAGAACTACGTGCTACCACAAATTACCCGAACCAGGCAGAACAGAGAGTGAGTTGGATTTAGCATACCACAGATGTTCAGAAAGGTTGGAGTTCCCTGCTTCTGGCTGTCCTATGACAAGCTGCCCCTCAACTAAGTGAAATCCCTTTAAAATGAATACTATTGTGGTAATAGAGTTTGTTCTTATTGTTTTTTTATTTACAGCCTACCCTCTATTTATTTCCCATTAATTTCCTTTTTTTCAGATTCTAAAATACTCAGAAAGAGTAATAAGCATTACTGAATAAGCTATTTCTTATATCATTTTTTATGCAAGCTGGAGCCCAAGGGGCATTACAGAGTTAAAAAATAAGTAACAGCAGAGGGAAAGAGAAAAATGAGGTAGTAATATATGAGGGAGAAAGGATAGAGATTTGAACAGAGACAGAGGGGCAATGAAGCGGTGAGATACGGGAAGGCTGTTCCAGATGGCAGAAGCAGCAGTTGGGAAGGCTCTGGCACCAACAGTGGCAAGACTGCGGGCAGGGACAGTGAAGAACCGGGCGCTCTGCAGGGAAAGGAGGGAGAGAGAAATACAAGGTCAGGGAGGCAGTCTGGCTCAACTGCATGGAAAATTATAAAACCCAGGCTGCTGATACTCTGTCACCAAACCTCGTGCAGCTGATTTATGCCTCTGCAGAACTGTGCAAAATGGTGACTGAAAGGTAGCAATCTTTCACCTCTATGGCAGGCATCTTGCACTGGTCAGTGGAAGATGAGCAGGGCAGCAGTTGTTCAAGCCTGAGGGATGCAGTTAGAGCAGGTCCTTGAGGAGGAATCTGCTCCTTATGTTTGTGGGCAGAATGGGATGAAACCTCTAGATTTAAGTAAAGATGTTTATTGAGATTTTTGAAGATAGTAATTGCCTTTTCAGGGAATCAGCTTTGAAGTTTGCTCTCGTATAAACAGCTCCCACAAGAACACCATTGTGTTACACAGGTGATGGGACCAAACCCTTCTGGTAGGGTCATTTCCTCTTAGATGCTGTAAAAATACCATGTCTTGATGATAAAAGACAGCTTTTTGAATTGTTTTTCTGTAGCTCAGGCAATTGTAAAAGGCTTTTCAAATGTGCATACAAGAAGTTCCCTTATGTGAATTAAACAAGTGGTGCATTGTGCACAAAGTATGGAAAAAATCTCTTTGAAATGTCTGCGGAGGATTTTATGATGATAATTCCATTGTCTGCAGCACAGTTTCGCATAGATTAATCTACACGCTCTGACTGCTTCACTCATGGCTTTTGCCAGAACACCGCCAGAGACCTTTGAATGGAATCTGGGGTCAAGCTCTGGTGGGATCTTCATTCCACCACCGATGACCTGAGCAGCCATGAATCCGGATCTGAGTGCCCAGCACATACAGACCCATTATGTGCAATGCCCTCCTAGCTGAAAAACAGAAGCACTGAGTATGCCATTCAAATGCCAAGACCATGAATGTGGTGAGGTTCTGTCCTGTGCCGTAAGCCCTGTCAGGCAGATGTCGGGCAGGGATGTGTGCTGAGCAGATGGATCATTCCTCTCCTGGCAATACAGTCTTGGGACTGAGAGCTAGCCTCAAAGTGCTAAAGCCTCAAAGTGTTTAAAATTAACATCAGAATGTAGTCAGTGCCATACTATGTTGGACAATATGCTAATAGACTGTACTGTCCTACTCATCTGACAGTGCCTAATAAAAGATAGCTCAAAGAAGGCACTTTGCAGTAAGCAGCTGGGAACTAAGTCACCACGAGGAAAAATTTCTTCCTAAACTCCTTTTAATTTTTTTTGTGTGTCTCAAACTGCTGATTATTTGGGAGAACTGGATCCTAAAACACTCCAGATGCTGCAAGCTTATTCCTTGATTTAAACAAGAGTTGGAGCAAGTGATTAATCTTTATTCTCACATTTTTGGATACTCTTGTTTGCACATCTGTGTAATCATATTGTATAAAATGCTTAAGAACACAGAAGAGAGAGGGAAGGAAAGGTTGAAAATGTTGATTGTGTACTTAATTATATTTAAATACTGAGAAACTCTTTCTCATAAGGTGTATTTTTGCATGTGGTATTTGTCATGTACCCTTAGGGAGGATCAACCCAGACTCCGGGAATTGGCTGTCACTTACTCAAACATTGATTCCACATTGTATTATTCTGGTAGTTCATCAACAGCGGTGATAAGAGGCATCCAAAAGCCTCAGTCTGATTTATGATTTCAGTTCTGCTTTTTAAAATAAGAAAGCTCCTTATACAGAGACAACACTGTCATGTACCTATGTATCCCATATGAATACACAAACATGTTACTAGTGATGTACTTAGGAGGAGGAAAAGCTATTACCTGGTGTTTGGTAGTTTTCTTTTGGTTTAAACTACAGTTTAGTATAGGTCTGAGATGCATTTACACTTAAATAAAATGTGTGTACAACAGGAAACATTTATAAAATATCAAGACAAAATTGTTTCTTGAAGGTGACTGGATGTAGTTCAGCTGCCAAACCCTGATAATGGGTTTGGTTATTCATGTCCATGAGAATTGGCATTTCTCATTGACTTGACTAGCCTGAATAGTCTTACCATTCTTCATATGAAAACTGTAGGATAAATGGTGGCAAATTTTCCCTCAACTCCCAGAGAATCAATTAAGTGCCATGGAGCACCACCCAGCACAAGGTATGGCCAGTAATAACTACTATGCACCATGCATTTCATACTTTCATTTAATTCCCCTTGCTATTGTAATTTAATTAATTTCACTTGGTCTTATTAATCTTCAGATAACATCTTGATATGGAGGAGCGTACAGCTTCATCGCATGCAAAGGATTTGTTCTAAGCACCTCTTTGTTAACAGTTTTTGTCTCTTCCCTCAGTGGAAGTATATGTGAACAGACGATGTTTAGATGTCTGAATTCATAATTACTAACGGTACATTTATAATATTATCGTGTGAAAAAATGCATTCATGCTTCTTTAAAATATGATGCAAAGTCTAATCTTGCTTTTCCTATAATTTTGAAATTGACTTCGTCATTATCCACGGTGCTGTACCGCTGGCTGCAGACAGTGATTCAGTGCCTTTTTGGTTTGAGAGGGTTTTGCGAGTTGTTGCTGTCTAACAGCGCTCTCTACTGATAAAAATTAGAAAAATCATTTCATTTTTGTGCTTTTCTACACGCTTTTAATTTCTTTCAGAAACTGCTCAATTGAACTAAAAGAAGTATTTTAAATATTGTAACGAGCTAACAATTTCAAACTGATCTGTATAACATTTTTTATTTGTTTTCATTTAATTTCATATGACATTTTTTTCTGTATCGTATACTTGTGCAAGTCACAGTTATATATCAAAATATTGAGATATTTCCAAGCAGAACCAGAGTATTTGGGAAAAACAGAATTCCCACAGATTGTTTTTTCCTAAATCCTCGAGGTTTTCTAGGCAACACTTTCCCATCATTTACAAGTTGAAACGATCGATCAAATATTAGACAGCATTCTCACTTCGCAAATGAATGTATCATACCATGCACAACAATTATGTCTGCTGAAAGCTATGAAAGTGGCTGACATCATTTTTCAAGTCCTTACTGTATTTCAACTGTGTCTTGACTGAAGAACAGTCTTCAAGATTAGGCATATTGTTTGGCTTTAAGTAATCTTACATGAAGTCAAATGGGAAGAACTCTTGCAATAAAATACTGGTTTGGCCTTTCAATATATAAAGGGAGCTTACAAGAAGGTTGGAGAAAGACTTTTTACCAGGGCCTGTAGTGACAGGAAAAGGGGCAATGGTTTTAAACTGAAACAGGGTAGATTTAGACTGGACATAAGGAAGACATTTCTTACAGTGAGGGTGGTGAGACACTGGAACAGGTTGCATGTAGGAGTTGTAGATGTCCCATCATTGGAAGTGTTCAAAATCAGGTTGGATGGGGCTTTTAGCAACCTGATCTAGTGAAAGATCACTAGATCTAGTGAAAAAGGGTTAAACTAGATGATCTTTAGAGGTCCCTTCTAACCCAAATTATTCTGTGATTCTATGAAAAGGAAGAAAGAGACAGAGGGAAAGTGTGGGACATTCAATGTAAATACATAAAATCACCGTCTCTAGAGTCTACTCACAAAAGAGATACAAGAGACTCCAGGTCGCACTGGCTTGGATGCCCTGCACTCAGAGAGTTACTGCAACACCAAGCCCAAACCAATAACCCTTACTGTGAGGGCTGGGACCACCTGTTCACAATGCTCCATAGCACACTGGATGCCCCTCTGGTTGTGTGTCTACACTCTCCCTGTTGCATTAACAGTGCGTGGGGTTTCTCTTTCCTCGGGATGTTATTTCTAATGCTTACTTCTGCTTTTATTTGAGACAGATATTGGGTATCTGTCCATTGCATACTAAACTTGCTCAGTCATCTACTAAGAGCCTTTAAGCCATCTGTTGTGAGGTTATATGTAAATTAATTGGCAACATGAGGCCACAGTAGTAACAACAATAATATTCAATCACATTTTTTCAGTTGCAGGACTTTTTAATGTCTGATTATGAAACAATAATAACCTCATAGTCTTCCTCTAACCAGACTGAAATTGAGTGTGGAAAAAAAAACAACACAAATCCTGCCTTATTTGCAGTACTGATGCTGTTTGAATGTGTATTATAATTATTTTTTTGCATTGATTTTTGTAGGTTTAATTTATTTCTCTATTTAAGTCAATATAGAAAAAAGAATAGCTGGATCATAATTCCTTTCCTTGAGTAAACTGCAATCACAACAATACTGAGACTTTTCCTCCCTTCTCTTTCCACTTCTGGCAATGAATTTAGTCTCAAACTCACACAAATCGTTTGGTCCATTTGGAATTCATGTGACATTTTGCATGAAAAACAGTGTGAAATGCTGTTTTCTCTGCTCCTGTGATATAAATTATTCATCTTTGTGATTTATCAGACAGCTTTTTCTTGTAGATAAGAGGTCAACTCTCATTTGCTCTACAGATCACATAGCCTAAACAATAGAAAATGGGTTGAATCCAGCAGAAAAAAGAGACCTGAGTATCTATAGTTTGTGTTAGGATTATTAAAAGAAAATGCTATGGCTCCAAAACCTGCTTAACTTTGAATGAAGTTGTTTATGCATGAACTAGGTTATCCAGTGTGCAATAAAAATGCAGGTAGTAGAGAAGCAGATGTCCGGTTTTGAAGTGTAGTTCAAGGGAGTTATACAAATTACTAGGAGAATACCTATGGTGTAAGCCTTACAAAGGTGTCTCAGACACTATGGTGATTTCCTCTAATTATATAAAGTACGTTGAGATGCATTAATGACAGGAGTGCAATTCACTTCTTAGTTCTTGGTTGGTTAGTTTGTTTGCTTTCTTTTGGAAGAAGTTTTAGAAGATTTAATGATTTTACTTTTGTAGGACATTCTATTTAAAACCAAGTGATGACCTTGCTAGGAGAATCACACAGGTGACTGGGGATCTGTGCTGGAAGGATTGTCATGTTTGAAGACCCATTTCTGGCTCAGACAGTCCCTCAGTCACACATTGCTTTCCCTGTTCCTCCACTCTTTCCTACATTTCTACTGTCAGTTACTGTCTGAGGCATGGCACGGGGCTAGCTGCACCGTTAGCCTAAAGCAATACGGTCGTGTTTAGTTTTCCGCATTTCTTGAGATTTGAACCAAATGCTGTATTGTGGCATGCATGGAGAATTCTTGCTTCTGAATCTGCCAATTTATGACATGTTTTGGTGTTTTTCTTCATAATACAGTCAGAGCAATATTTCCTGCTGGCCTTCAGTTTCTGCCCCAGCTGTGTCTATGACAGTAGATCAAAGCGGTCCCTGTTCTCTGGCCTCGATGAGAAATGGTACTTGCCTGGGCAGCTAAACTCTCTTGTCCCCCAAAATAGTTTGACCGTATTCACACTATCATGAATGATCCCTGACCTCAGTTATCCCCAGAGCAATTTTTGCAATGCCAGGGAAGGTGCTAACTGGCATGGGTCAAAACTGTACCAGGGGACAGATTATTTTGTACTCCCCATATTCAGGCTCTGCTCTGGTGATGTTTACATTACTGATGTAGACCTACACCAGTGGCTCCAACAAACAGAAGACCAAAGATTTCATTATCTGAATAAAAAATCACCTGGAGAAATGTATTTTGTACACAGTGAAACAAAGGCTGGTTTGTTAGGGGAATACATGGAAATAACATCACCTGTACAAAATCATAGAGGCTGTATGCTTTTTCCTCAGCTTTCACTGAATGGCATGATAAGGTATTTGGATAATATGAAGATAATAATATGCTCTTAAATGAGTCCATACTGCAGCAGCAGCAGTAGTTTGTATTAGTAGCTTTTGCTGTCTATGGCTTGATAAGAGGCTGCAGTTTCTGTCACTGGTAATGGCAATGGCCATTCAAGCTACTGCCAACTTCCACAGAAATTTCCATTTTTAGTTACTGAAAGCAATAAACCTCATGCAAGCTGCCTGTTTTCCACTTACAAATGGAAAACTACATAGTTCAAGGTGCTGGTGATAGCAGCTAAGCAAAAGTTTTTTCCTCTGAAAAAATATCCAAAATATTTCTATTCCTTTCCAACAGTTCTTTTTTCCACATCTGTGAGTTGTTGAAGCGTTTATATCTTGCCTCAGATTTGAAAAACAACAAGAACTGTTTATTGTGTCAGTCAGTAGAGAAGGGATATGTCCTCATGTGCATGTCACATGGACAGGTTAGTGACCTCCAAGACAAGTCACAGGCAACAACTCAGAGATAATATGCTTTGATTGGTGTCAAAGACTGGCTATCAAACATCAGCATGTGGAGAATTGCACTTTGGCCAAGTATTTTCTGTATTATTCTTAATTTGGGCACATAAATTGGATGAAATCAAGAACCTGTAAAACAAAACCTTGGCATTTGAAGTTCTTACTGCACAAAATTCTTTCCATGGGCTTTACATGGAGTTTACACAGGCAAACTTCACAGAAGGCTGTGGGTTTAGTATGAGTTCTCCAATCTGACTGAACTTGCAAAATGCATATATGGGAGAGAGAGCTGAATTCACTACAAGTAACAGAAAGTGCAATCAGAACTTTTGTACCAACACTAACTTTGTCTCACTGACAGAGTTCTGTAATACCATAGACAGAAATTATTTTACAGTTACCCTCAGATACACCATTTTTTAATCCTCTTTCCCATTGCTTATAACTCTATTAAATTTTAATTCCTCAAGGCAGACGTTTTCCATGCCATGTGTTTGCCTGAGGACACATTTTTAATTGATCTTGAAAGTAGATTAAAGCAGGTTTTTGGCTTAAACAACTTGGCTATTTCTCAGAATGAATCACAAGCAAAATATGTTTTACTCACATATAAAAAAATTAAAGAGAGACAAGTGCCAGCACCTCCGTGTTTAGGCTGCAGACTCGGACAGCCTAGCAATGGAATCCTTTCAGACATGCATATTGTCCTGCAAAGTATTATCTGAAAATTTACTACAAATTCAGCAGTGTGGCAGTTACATTTTAAAAGATTTTGTTTACCTCAAATTAGTTCCATCCTACGGCCCTCAGGGGTTAACCTGACTAATTTTTCTTCAGAGCTCTTCAGAGTTTCCTGCCTGAGGACAACAAGAACTGATCAGAGCTCCTCCGACATATGAATCTCTGCAGCTTCCATGAGCAACACAAATGCAGGCAGGAATAGTCAGGTTGCTGTCTCCCTTGTTCTCTAAACACAAGCCTTAGTGAAAAGCACCAGAATAAGATCAAGGGGCTGTTATAAGGGTAATGGATAAGGAACTTTAAAAAGGCAGAGCAAAGAAAAAAATCAGAGATACAAAATTGGACAGTGACAGAATGGTAAAAAAGGAGTGACAATGGTAAAGAGGATATCAAGCACTTGGGATGAAGTGGTAAGAGCAGAATAATCGGGAGACAAGAGCACACTGAATTTGGTGTCGTACATAAGGTAAGATGGAGAACAACGCATTTTGTAGTCACTTTTCCCGAATGGTGCTTGGGATGTGCTGTACTTTTGCATCAAGCCCATGCAGACAGAAAGTAGTGAAGTAACCACCTATCAATATCAAAAGGCAACCAAAAGCTATATGCTGTGGAGAAGGTATCAGAAAAGTCTCAGGATGTGCTGAAGAGAGCAGACCAGGCACTGAAGGCAATTAGGTAACCAACTTGCAATTTTACCTGCCTATTACCTCCCCCATTTATTCCCTGCTAAAATAGGGTCTTATACAAAAAACAGTGTACAATCCTGCGAAAAGATTTCATATGCCTGTGTTTGCAGGCTAAAATAAACTCATCCATGCAGCCTTAATACTACGTTTGCTAAATTCCATAAAGCTTATTCCTTAATGTGGTTTTAAATACAGAGAGATTGTTGTGGGATTTAAAGACTGACCCTTCAGACAGGAGAATGCAAGGGTGTTAATTGTTTTTAGACTATGTGACTAGTTAAGTCTTGTTGCATTACCACTGAAATACAGGAATGTTTGTAGAACACACTGTGATAGTTTATAGCAGTTAGGCAGCATGGCAGTTTCCATAGAGTTCCTAGATCTTAATAAGTATTTTCAATCACTGAATCCATCCCAACTCTTAACCTTTTGAATGGCCATGGAAATAGACTGTTCAGAGGCTGATGAGGGGCAGCAAAGCTTGAATGTTATAATAGGTGAATGTATCAATATGGCTGTTGGTTTCACATTCTGGGTTATATAGACCAAAAAGTTTAGAGTGTCACTTCATTTATTTTCTTAGTGCATCATGTATTCAAAAGCAGAGCTGCACATAGCAGCTGGTTGTGTTAGTTCCAGCCGGTGGTACCATGGGCAGGCAAAGGAGAAACAAAATTGAAGCACCAGATCAGTGAACACAACCGCATGCCAGGGTGCCGAGGCAGGAATATAAAACTGATTGTCACTGCAATTCAGTATCTAGGCTTTTCTAATCCATGTGTCCCTCCTCTGAGTGACAGGGAGGAATGTTTAGTGCAGTGTTAGGTTTCTCTTGATGAGACTGAGAAAGAGGGCAAGTTTGAGAAAGTAAACAGATGCTGAGTGATTTTTGAAAGGTGTGGGTAACTGAACAGGTTTGGAGTAATTATTAGCATCAAATGTTTTTAAAAATGAAGTAGAAATTCACCTACACAAAAGGCTTTAGTACACCTTATAAAAGAAGAATAAGGAAGATTATTTGTTGATTATCTTATTTTACCTATCCAGATTTCAGCATCTTGACAGTGTTAGTTCAGCAGAACAAAGAAATTACTCCCCTGGAATTCTGAGGCATTTATGTTTCTCTTATTAGTGAAATGCATGTGGAATGAGTCACAGTGTCCTACTTGACCAAGCTTTTTGAAAGAAAAAAAGATTGGCATCATTTTTCTCCTTACTTAGAAAACACTATGTTTTAAATTAAAATATACATATATTTTATTTTTGCATCATAAAAAATGTATTGAGAAACCTTAGAAAGTACTCAGATGTAGATTATAAGGATTTTCTCAGGGGTCATTGTTGTGCCTAAGATAAAAATGGACAAATAGACTTTCCACATATGACTGTACATCACAGTTAAGGCTTTTAAATTACAACCATAGCTATTAAGCCAAACAATTCAATAGACATGTCCTCTAATCTCATTAACCTTTTCCAACATGACCTATTATTTGTATCACCTAATCCCACATTAATATTTTAATACACTTTGTATGTTAGTGTAAAGTCAGCAGCAGGGTCCAATCCAGGGCTTTATGGGATTTTTTGCCTCTTAATTGCTGTGCTTTTGTTTCCTATTTGAAAAATAATCCCTATTTAAAAAATGCTAGACTTGTTCTTGCATAATATTTTAGTTCAGAATTACCTAATACTACTGAAATTACTGACCAGGGACCTCAACCTGTTATTCTGAGGGGACTGCTGGGGAAGATTTCCCCACGGTTGAGATCCACAGAGGTACAGAGATGAGAACAGATGTTGCAAGGTGCAGAATGCATTAAACAGGTAAGTTTCTGCTTCCCAAGCCCATCGGGGAGACCATGAGACCAAATGATAAAGCAGGGTGGCACTAGAGCTACATAATATACACCAGAACTCAACACATGACAGTGGACAGCACAGTGCAAAGAGCACAACTGTGCTTTTAGGCCTTTGTTCCCCTTCTTTAGGTCCACTCTAACTATAAAAACAGCAGTTGAGCAGAGACTCAATTTTATGCAGCCATATAACAGCCAGAAGAATAAAAGTCCTCACTGTGCCCTTCTAATACCCAAGAAGAATTCATTTCATTAAGTCTAACAGATATTATTTGGTGTAAAATGAAAGACTTGTTTAGGACTGATCAGAAAAATGTTCATAAAGTATTTTTGGCAGAAAAAGACCGTTGTAGTTAAACAATTTTACCATGATCTTTTATCATTTCTAAGAAAAATTCCCATATTACAAAATTAAATACATATGAAAAGGACTACTTATTATTTAAAAAAATCATAAGAGAAGTAAACAGTTCATGTTATACTTTTTTTTCTTTCCTATTGTATTTGTTCTCAAAGAGTTGTGCTTTTCAGTGTGATAAAAAAAGTTTGGTCTTTGACATTAAAAGGAAGAGTGAATATTTTTGGCTACCCAGTATGACGTCTTCACAAGATAAGGTAGATATTCTAAGAGCAGATATTCAATATTTCAGAAAATCAATCCTTTTAAGACATTAAACATCATCTCACAACTCTGATCTCCCATCAAATCTTAGAAATGTGGATGAAATCTGTGTGTTTATTCACATCCAAAGATGAATGGGTGTCTGGAGAAAGATAAATGAGGCTGCAAATGGTTTCAGAGACTTTTGTAAATCTGAATTGTAATTATGTGCTTGAAGAAAGACAATCCATATGCAACGGATTCTTGATTTCCGGGTAAATTAGAATCATAGAACCACAGAATATTCTGAGCTGGAAGGGACCTATGAGGATCATCAAGTTCAACTCCTGACTCCCCACAGGGCAACCTAGAAGTTAAACCACATAGCTAAGAGCATTGTCCAAACACCTATTGAACACTGTCAAGTTTAGGGCTATGACCATTTGTTCCATTGCTTAACCACCCTCTCAGTGAAGAACTTTTTCCTAATATCCAAT
>VYZW01055462.1:4562-15877 GCA_013401315.1 Balaeniceps rex
TTGCAGGATAAAGCCCTTAATTCCCTGGAGATTCATCTGTGGGGTCCAAAGTTTGTAATAGAAACACTGACACCTGGGGACACAGCGTTAAGTTTAGCTCTGCCACACACCCTCGTAGAGTAGGACCTCAATTACTCTCTGTTTTGTTTTCCTGTTGCTAAGGTGGGTTAATGCCAGTGGCACAAATTTCGTGCGTTTCACGAAATTCCTAATGTTTCCTCTGGGTTTTGTGAAAATGTACCTGAAGTCATCCTGTGTGCTACAGTCCAAGGTGTGTAGGACTTGGTGAATACAGGGAAGGGGCAGAATGACTGAGCAGCCAGATCACTGCAGTGCTGTTGTCTTCCTTTGGGATTGAAGGTCTGTGTGTATAGCTTCACAAATGAAACTGTAGCCTCTTGGGACTGCATGGGTTTGTGCAGCCTTGCAGCAGGAACCTGTTGCTTATGCCTGTACTCTGTATCAGATGTATGAAAGTAGTTATTTCTCTCCGTGCTGTATACAGCTGCTACATACTTGGCTTTTACCAATGTGAAGATGAAATTGGGGTGTCTTTAGCCTTGTGCAGCATTCCATAATTCATTGCTCAGTGATGTTGGTCGAATATGGGGAAAGATACATGCTGTACTGTAGGTCACAACACATTTAATTGTATTTAGCAATATAGTAGCCTTATCTAGAGTTGTCTAGAATAAAACTGCATGTATTACAGTTGTAATAGGTCTAACTTTTTTTTTTTAAGAAATTCTTGTCAGATGACTAACATAGCATTACTTGGACTCTGAATGGTGACTCCCAAGTTATGCATTGTAGCTTCCTCTGCTGGGCTTTTGGTTTTGATTACTTGTTTACAATAGCCTCCAATAGGATAGAACCTGTGCTAGAGAGTTTATAATCTTAAGGAAAAAGAAGTAGGAAATAGGAAAGTTGCATGAGAAGAAAGGACAATAAACAATTTATACAGAACTGGGACGCAAATCAGCATAACCTTCAGTAAACAGCATGATAGTGTAGCAGAGCATCATAAATGAGGACGAAGTTGAGATCATGAGTTGAGGTTTCTACTATTTGGCCACATACAAGAATGTCAAGAGGAACAGGAATAGGATACAGTTTTCTTGAATAATAAGCAGCCTTTCACATGAAACCATATTTTCTTTTCTACTGATTACCTGATTTAGAAGTCATGTCTTCTAAATTCTGAGGCAAAGAAGACAAAGATCCTGGAAGCAGCATTCATCTTGCAATCCAGATATTTCCACAGTGCAATGAAAGCCGTGTGATCCTTTAGAAAACCTGACGGAACTATTTGTTTACAACATGGCCAATATTTTTTTGTTGTTCCCCTCTGTATCTAGGTGGTATGTAGTTGAGTGGTGTGTGCTTTGGAGGAAGCAGTAGAATAGCAGAGAAGCCCAAGCTGTATGCTTTCTAAATCATGAAAAGCAGTTTCCTCAGGATACAGATCCTCTTTACATGTGTAAATATGAAAAGAATTGAAGCCTTGAAGTACAGTACCATAAGCAGTGTATTTTTTAATATCTGGAAAGTCAAGGGTTGCATTATATGAGTTCTGCAAAGAATCTTCAAGTGTCATGGAAATGTGAACAATACAAAGCACTTAAACTGTCTGCAGTACAGAGTGAATTGTGTCTTAGTATTTGTATACTTTTTGCATACATTGAACCCTGGTGTCCCAAGGCAAAAAACCCCCTTGTGTGTGTATGTTGGCACTGTATGTTCCATTTGCTGTAATGGACACAGCAGAATAGCACAAGCAACTTCAGAGACCTTTATGAAATTTTCATAAGCATCACGTGGTGTGAAGGAATTGAAATTTGTTCGATCTCTTGTTGCTGTTGTTGTTAACAAAAGAGTGACAGAGGAAAAAAAATGCCAGTTAAAAGAAGGGAAGGATCTATGGTCTATATGAATCAATAGGACTAGTAACAACCATGAAAACACTCGGGTTTCTTTCCTCATGTTGGTCAGCAGTTTGTTCTGGTTAACAGAGAATGGAGAATTTCTGCAGGTTGAGCTTTAATTTCATCAGAATTATGAGCCTGCCTCCCCCAGTGGGAGGCTACTAACTGCTCAGGAACAGTAATCTCATAGGCCACAGATGGTGCAGATAACTGACAGGACACAGATTTATACTGTCTAGTTTACTTGCCAGTAACACATGTCCTCTCCCCAACCTTCATGTCTTGTCCTTCAGAAAGGATATTAAAAGAGGATTAGGAGAGGAACCAGAAGGTTGATATGTAAGAGTTAAGGTGGATGGAAAAGTAATGTTTGTTTTTCATGTGAGCATCAGGGTTTGATTCTGTCTCACTGATGGCCTTGTCAATGGTCTTTCCCCTTCTGCCTCCCTGCTCTGAAGTAAATGCTCTGCATAAAACAGAAGTTATACCTGGTCCGAGAACGCTTCGTGTGTTAATGCTTCATAAAGGTGATATATTGACACACTGAGTTTATTTAGACAGGTGGCATTCTCTTAACTGAAAACTCTAATGTTTTGTAGAGAAATTCAAAGACATTGTATGTGTCCAAAGAGGAGGTGGAAAACTGAATGAAATTTAGGACTGTGAAATCTGTGGGTAAAGTCTCTGCATGTTTTGTTGATTTCGGAAGGGTACTTTCCAAGAAAGCATTTTTAGCGTCCAGCTGTATTAAAAGAACTTGCAAATGTGTTTTCCTTGCATTCTGCTAGTGCAGTCTGCTCAGTAGAGACACACTATTTCAGATCACTTTTCAGAGGTTCCTAATGCACAGTGCATAATCAAAAATTGTGTTACTACATGAAGCCACAGTTTTGAGGACATGTAAATTAAAGTATCTGTCTTGGAGGAAGTGGTTGCAGTGTGCTGCTGCTGCTGCCATCTATCCTTTAGTTTGCTATAATATTAACTTTGTACTACTACATGAACATGCCAGGTAGAAGTGAGGCGGAATGGGTGCCAAGTGGTAACTTTGGCAGAGTATAGAAAATATTTTAACGCAAGTCCTGTGATTCAGCCAAGGTGGTTGCCTCCTTGTGAACACATGCTATCAGTTGTTCTACTGGGAAATCTCACCTTCTCTTGAGTGAACACTAAAGGTGCTGCTGCCTTCAAGAGACATGCAGCAAATCCATCTGGAGAGTAGCACAGTGGGAGTAGCAATGGGTTAAGTCTGTCTGTAGGGTGACCACCAGCTGACAGCAATAGAACTGTACTGTGTGCCATACAATGCAATACTATTAGTAGGTACGGTAACAATTGTTTTCGAAGACGTATCCTGTATATTAAAATTTGTGAACCAAAGTCAGTTCTGGTGTCCGACTTCAAAAGGCTTGTGATGAGGATGAGCTTGGCCCTCCATCTGAAAAATAAATTGGAGCAGTATTGAGTCTTTGGAAATGGTAACCCTGCTTTGAAGGCTCCTGTTTTATGAAAGGTGCTTTGACGGTATTAATTCACTCTGCAACGAATTCATGCTATTCATTCTGCCACTCACAGAATAAGATATAATAGCAGTCACTCATGATTGCTGTCATCTATCAACAGTTCATTACATACCAGTTAGACTGAGGATATAGCATTTGTGAAAAGTATTACTGTGTGCATCTTGAAAAGAAAAAGCCAGCAACTGTATGTATAAAGGTACTGAGCCTGTTTCTCTAAACTACTGGATGTCTGGTATATCTTGAATGTTTTTTATCAAGTGAAGCTGCTGATATGCTGAACAGATAACCTGGTAGAAAATGGTGCTACTCCAAGGAGTCAATTTACCCCAGTTGAGGGTTAGGCCTGTTCTGGACCATCTTACCCCATACGGTGCTTTACTACATGTAATGACTCATACCAGTACAAGGTAGCTGTGAAACATACAAGGAAAACTGTTTTACTCCCACTTTCGCTGACCAGATGTGAATGATATTCCTAGCGTAATTTTCCTTAGAAGCTCATCTCTTCAGAATGTGTCTGCCAAATTACTGATACGACTCCACTGCTTTTGCCTCAGGAGTTCAGCCAAATGTCCTTTAACTAGGTAGGGAGATGGGAGCTGCCAGTTTGATGTGTCTGGGATTTATTTACAAAGCAAGTTGGATTCCTCTTGTTGCTAAAATGACTTTTTAGTAATCTGATAGTGTGTGTGAATAGAGAGGATCAATGGCAGAACAAATAGTTAAGCGCTGTACTGTAAGCATCACCTATTTGGACAATTGCACTAAGTTTAAAAGGTTAGCCAAAAAGGTACCTGTATGTCTGCCTGGCCCAGTTTTTCCATTTGTACTTGCAGTGTTAAAATCTGAGTAGGAGTAAAGATGACAAAAGGAACCCCCAGATAACAGTCACTTCATGCACACGTTTCCCATTTACAAATAATTTAATATCATTTTGCTGTTATTTAGAAATTATGTGAGTATAGATTCATAATGTGTACGATGGGACTGATAACTGCATGGACAAAGTCTATAAAAAGCAGTATCTAACACTTACATAATCATTTTAATCGGTATATCTCAAAGAACAAGATCACTAGGGCTATTATTGTTTCACAGGTGGGGAAACGAAGGAGAAGAGAATGACTAGGTCTGCCTCGAGACACTTTCTTTTGCAATTGGTCAAGAAGCATCCTTTGACTTAGGGGAAAAAAAAAAAAGGCAACTTGGAATGTGACCCTTTAAAGTATAGTGATGCTAAAACACCATAGGGTTGACTGCTGATCTCTCCTGGGCCCCTTCTGCTGTATCCTCATCAACTCAAACAGTTCATTCAGCTTTGTACTTTTTTACATATCAAGGTATGTGCTGTTTTAACTCATCTGCTTGCAGTTGTTGTTTACTCAAGACAGTTTTCTGTTTTGGTAATGCATAGCCAGAATTATAACAAACATAGTGTCGTGGTTTAGCCCCAGTTGGCAACTGAGCACCACACAGCCGCTCGCTCCTCCTCCCCCTCCCTGGTGGGATGGGGCAGAGAATCGGAAGGGCAAAAGAAAACTTGTGGGTTGAGATAAAAACAGTTTAATAATTGAAATAAAATAATAATAATAATGATAGTAATAAAATTGCAATGAAAAGGAGAATAAGAGAGAGAGAGAAACAAAACCCAGGGGAAAAAAAGTGATGTAACCGCTCACCACCCGCCGACCGACACCCAGCCAGTCCCCGAGCAGCGATCGCTGCCCCCCGGCCAACTCCCCCCAGTTTATATACTGAGCATGACATCATATGGTATGGAATAGCCCTTTGGTCAGTTTGGATCGACTATCTTGGGCTGTGCCCCCTCCCAGTTTCTCTTGCACCTGGCAGAGCATGGGAAGCTGAAAAAGAAAGTCCTTGACTAGTGTAAGCACTAATTGGCAATGAGTAAAACATCAGTGTGTTATCAGCATTCTCCTACTAAATTCAAAACACAGCGCTATGCCAGCTACTAGGAAGAAAATTAACTCTAACCCAGCCAAAACCAGGACACATAGTGTGGAGTGTTGGCTGTATAACCTCTACCTCGGCTTACCTTCCTGTAAAATGGTTATTTCTTTGTGTAACGTACAATACTTAAGTAGTGTTTTTAATATGGTTTTAATCTTTTCAACAACTTCTCTGTAGATTAAAGAACATGCAAAATAATAATATACAAGCTAGAATGGACACCTTAGCTGGGAGTATAATTTCTCCCAAATCTCTGAAGAGTAATTGTGTTAATAACTAGTTAACTACTTGCTAATGTATAATTTTCTCATTTAGACAAGTGAATTGTAATTAACACATATGGCCTATAGATACATGCAGGGGGAAAAAAAATACCTAATTTTCCTCCCTCTTTTCCCAAGTATGGATAGATTAAAATGTCCTGTTTTGTGGGAATTACATTTTAATGAACTCTAATATGCACAGATCCCTTTAACGAGGCTTTTTTATCAGTTCTTTTAATTATGAGGATCAGCTTGAAGCAAAAGGACTTGAAAAGCTGTGCACTTAGAAAAAAAAAAAGGGGGGGGGAAATCCCCACAACTATATTTGGAAATAAAAGCCTTAGGGAAGTGTTTTGACTTTTTTTTTTCTTCCTGTTACATGTATGGAACCATTGTGTTTGCAGTTACTATCTTTTAGGTCAAAACTTCACAAACATCATCTAATCAACATCATTATGAGGTTGGAGAAATATTTAAAGCAGCAGTTGAGGTGGGGTGGGGGGTAGAGGTAGTCATAAGGGTGGTCCTTAAATCTGTTATTCTCTCTGATGTTTTCATGGAAGAGGGTTAATAACCAATAATTTACTAGAACAAGCGCGCATCCTGCTGAAGAAAACTCAAAAGCAGAGCCACGTACAGGGCACACTGTCTAGGTATTTTTCCATCACTTTATATGCATCTTTTGCAAGCGCTAGAGAGCATGAAATTGAAGTGTTCTGTACCTCTGAAATACTTGTCGATTTACCCATCCCAGATACATACGGGGTTGTTGTTTTAGTGGTGTTCGTTAGTGCTACAGTATGGGCAACGACTTCTGTTTTTTTGCCTTTGTTTTTCAGTGCAAGAGGCTATCTGTTGGGATTCTTATTTTCAAAGCAGAAAACCACATCTAAAGGATTTCTGCAGCCTGGCTAATAGATTTTTATAAAAAGGAGTATGGAAGATAAGGCTGGTAAAGGAGCACCTTTGAGGCAGGTTGGCCTTTTATGACAAGTGTGAGCATTCAAAGACTTAAAGTCCCTCCCTTTATATGGATAAAAAGAAGAAATGGTTATAGTGGTTTTTTAACTATGTTGTCTCATCTGCTCTCCAGTGCATCTAATGGAGAAATTGCTTCTTCCCCAGTATAAAATGTTATGACAAGCATGACGAGCTGAATTAGGGGAGGGAAGTATCCTTCTGCTGGTGTTGCATCACTTTAATGTGGCAAAGCACAGCATCGTGTCATAGAAAAGTTCTGATACCTTTAGAGAGGGAGGGAAAAATGAAGACCTTTAACCAGTATCGTGGCTCACAGAAACAGTCTAGTGAGGTAAGTTGGTCACTGTGTCTGAAGGATGAGTCCATGTCCCTGGTTTGTTGACCTGGTGCTTTTTTTAGCCCCTGGCATAAGCACTGGCAGAATGTGAAATGTTCACATTTGCATGTGGGTCCTCACTCGTGTCTGGGTATGCTCCAGTTCCCACTTTCTGTAATCTGTGTGGCGAGGACAGGCTAGGTTTTTCTGGAGCGTTTGACTCTTAATAATGCAGTGCAGTGTGGGGAGGTGTCCAAATACCCTACTGGTGCTCTTAATATGCTGTCTTCTTGTAGATCCTGTTCTTTCCTTTTTTGTCCAAATCCTCAAAGCTGCTAACTCCAATTGAAATCCACTACTGTATGCCTTTGAGGGTGTTTACCTTTTTTCCCACAATCACCTCTGGCCGTTTCCTACTGAGGCAGAATCTTGCATTCACCTAGTGTGGGTACCTTTGCTTCAGGTTCTTTGCTCCGCTGGCAGGGCCCTTATGAGAAGCACAGCAATGCACTTGGGTTCTAGCTAAGTAACATCCTCCTGCTTTGCAGATGCAATATTCAGTTTATCCATGTTTTAAGACAGCCATGTAACCCAACTGCATAGGGTTACCCTGATGCAATTGCAACTGAATCCTGAATTAAGTAAAATGAGTATTTTATGCCTTTCATTACAGTTGCTATTTCCTCCAGGCTATTGATCACTGTGCAATCACAGGCTGTAATATCATTTGAGGTTCTCTTCCTATGCCAGTACTCAGTAACATAGGGCTGATGCTACGTGCTTGTAATGTCACCTTTTGCCAGCAGGTGTCCCTTCAAGCTCACCAATATCCTGCATTTATTGAAGAGGTGCTACATGTGGGCTATTAATAGCAAGAAGTTATTTTTTTAGAACATTGGGTAAAAATTCAGAGAGCCCACCTTGTTGCTTTGAGCTTCTAGGTACAGAATGGCACTATGTAAACCAGTGAGGTATGCCACAGAGATTATCTTGAACCAAATGCATCATGTGAATGCCCCAAATTTTAGGAAGATTGTTCCATCTGGAGGGAAGAGGTGATGATGCAACTAGAATGTATTGTGGGGTCCTGATTCATTTCTCCTCTCAGCCTTTAACCCTGTGTATAATCCTGAGCTGTTCATACAATGTTTGTATGCATTCTGTCTGTAAAGGGATCATAATGTTTTCTTCCTCACAGGATATCCTTGTTTGCTAATGACTGAGATGGGCTCAGATACACTGAAGACACAACCTTTAAAATATATAGGCAGATTTGTTTTTAAAAGTCAAACCCAAACACTCCCGAAATAGGTTTCCTGAGTTTGTTTGCTAATCTTGATGGTTATTTTGAGGATATCTTTATTTTATAGGTGTAGTTTGAGGAGTTGATATTAGGGTTTTTGTTAAGAATATTCTTAAAAAAGAAAAAGAATAAAGCTGTTGATGACCTGTCNGGTTGCTCAGCTGGTTTGGATATTTTTGCATGTTATCATTTAGTAAGTACTGCTACTATACTGGTCTCATACAACTAAGAGTTTCAGTGATGTGGTGGAGGGGCTCCTAGGCCTGCCTCCACTGTATGCGGTTGTGGAAAAGGAATTGGAGGCTGAGTCCCTGTTTGTCCTTATATTTGTCATAATGCATTAACTTGTCTACAGTGCTGAAGAACCCCAAGGGTGGTAGATGCCTAGGACAACATTTTGATTCATGCTGACTAATAAATGACGCAAGACAAGTTTGAAACTACTTTGTCAGACTAGATGACTGACAGACCTGTGAGGAGCAGTCTCTTCATTTTCTGGAAGGATGTGTGCGATAACACACTGAACAGCTTCTGGTTATGATGTGTAGGGGATTGACAGCTGGACTTGTAGATTTAGTGGATTTGATTTCTTGTTTGTACTGGATGTAGGTCTGGAGCAGAGTCAGGTTGTGAGTGCTTCATTACATCAGATAAAAAAAATTCTTCCTGTGTGTGTGAATGTACACTATCTTCACACACAAAAAAAGACTTTAAGATCTTCAGGGCTTAGATGCCATTTGACTCTTGCTCTCATCAGCAAAATTAGTCTCATTTTAGAAAAATAAAAATGTCATTGGAAAGAGAACCTGCATTTTTTTGTTTCAAATGTAGGTTGTTGATTTTTGGTGCCTTGTCTGTAGTGCCTTTTAAAAAACCTAACTTTTTAGATGAGCAATAGTAAGCTGCTCTGGGTTAATGGAGCTGTAGGTTTTCTTGGACTCTTCTTTAGGTTGGATATAGGTAGGTTTAAGGTTGGTCCCCAGAGGAACGAATACCACCACATGCATTGTCCTGAACAGAGTCTGCAGAGCATATCTGTCCTATCCTGAATCACCAGTTGAAGCTCTACAGAGAGTCCCTCTGGTTTTAATTTTGCACTGGTTTGCCTCATCCTCCAGAGGTAATCAATGTTAATATTCTTCATCTATACTTACTGTTTACACCTGTAGGAGCCCATGGGCTCCTTTAGTGGGTTATTGAGAAGTTGAATCCTAATTAACTACAGATGGTTACCAACTCTCAGAAATACCCATAAACAAATGCCTGCTATGGTAAGAAACAAAAAAACTGCATCAGAATCCCTCTCCTGTGTGGTGGTCTCTCCTCCTGTGCCTCCCCCCTCTCGCTACTCTTGGAGTTACTTTTCAAAAAGCAATGACAGCTATTTCCCATAATGTTGCATTCTGTATGGGTATCTTTATGCCGTTCTGTGCTTCCAGATTTGTAAATAAATGCCTTGTTGTCAAGGTGACAGGCATTTTATGATAGTCAGTTGAATAAATAAATATGCTGGGAAATTAAACCTCTTAAGTTTGCCAGTCATGGTTAGTATTCCTACTCTGTGTGTTGCTGCTAACGTGGAGGACATCTGAAAGCTGTTCTTATTGTTCTTCTACTTTCAACAGAAGCCTACGTATAAATCTTACCTTGAGCAAAATGCGACATTGGCATCAGATAGCAGAGCTACAGCAGAGGCTTTGGAATTGACACTGCAGAGGTCTGTGCAGGCTGCCAGCCCAGGTCCGTGCCAGCACCAAGTATTTCAGAGAAAGAATTAAGAAATCTGTGTGGAAATGGGATCAGATTATTCAGTATATACGAATGGATTGTTCTTCATCATTTTGTCAGACGTGAGGTATCTGAATGTGCTTAAACATCTGGCTTATGGGTCTTCACCTGCTTCCTGATTATTCTCATTGAATCTTATGGGTCAAATTACACTTATAGCAGTTTATCAGTTTCCAATTATATTCTTTCCTGGACTGAAAGTATCTTTATGTTAATTTATTATTGTAATTTGGGATAAAAAGCAGCAGTATTTGAGGACAGACCCAGTTGAAGAAACACCTCACAACCAATTCCTCAAGAATTCTTTCTTTCACTTTCCTTTTGAGTTTGTACACACCAAGGAAATGAGAGCGAGCCTCATCTTACTATTATGGTTTCGTTAATTTGCCTAGTTAGGAGTGTTATATTTCTTCTCAGATGTGTGCTTGTGCTTCCCAGTGTTTTTAGACTGCCCTCCATTACAAACAGCGAACTCATCCATATGATGCTGTCATTATCAGACTTGTAATTAATTCCTGCCCAGATGGACTCCATTTCCTCTCTTCAACCCCAAAGCTGATGGAAACTTCCCCCACTGTTACTAGCATAATGTACAGAAAGCAAAAATTAAAAACATATGATAAGTTGTTACCCTTGTAGACAACTTGTGACCGCTTCTGTCACAAGAGCAATCTGGTCATCTATTCATGTTATATTAACAGTTGGTGTTTTGATATCCAATTCGTTATTTTTTTGTTTGTTTGTTTAAATCTTGACTGCTGTTGACTGCAGAAGATACAGTAAGGGGTTATCTTAAGTAATGTCTTAAAAGTTTAAAAAAGTTAAAATTATCTATGAAGTTAATATCTTAAAAAATCCCAACAACAAAAAAAATTCCCACGAAAACTAAAAGCCACATTAACACACTAGTATGTAAGCTCAATGGATGTTGGAGACACCCAGAAAACCCATATTTTCGGCAGCATTCATAACATGGAAAAAAATGCCTGGAACTTTGAGATTTGGGATTTTTTGATAAATTAACTGCTTATGTATTTTCTTCTTTCTTTTCACACTGTGTCAGATACAGCTGAACTACACTCTGACAAATATTTCCTATCCTGAAGAGGTTATAGTCTAAATAGACAAGACAGTACAAAATGAGGCACATAGTGTCTGCACAGGGTCCCGTTACAGATCAGTGACAGAGCCAGAAATAGATTTTTTTTTTTTTTAAAGTTGTACCCCATTCCGCAAGCATCTAAA
>VYZW01055463.1:8872-39156 GCA_013401315.1 Balaeniceps rex
AAGTGTGCAGCCTGAATTCAATGGTGCCAACTCTTCACAAGGAAGATCTTACTCTAACAGACAGAAAATCAGATACTGGTCTTTAATGTCTTTTACCCTTTCTGTTTATGGCTTTATCTGGGGGTCTGGGTAGACCCAGGGAATATGGTTTTGAAGCCAAATGACAGAGCAATTACAGAAGTGTGCGTGTGTGTGTGCTCATACAGCATATGTTCATGCTCAAGTTTTCTAGCAACATTTTCCTTTCAAGTCCATTGCTGATCCCTGAAATGTAAGTTGCTGGAAGAAAACATTTAGAAAAACATAGAGTAAAATAATACATTGGAAACTAAGTTGAATTGAGTGATTTTACAGAACATGGCAGATGTGTTCTTGTAATGTAAACTGCAATCTGATAGGAATGCTTTTGATAAAACTTTAGCAAAAGGGCATGTTATAACATCAGGATATACATTATTGGAATCCACTGGCTTCTCTTTGGCCCATGATCAGAATCAACAGAACAGTGTTGGTAAAAGTTTTAGGTTTATCTATTCATCGTTATTTCTCAAAAATACCAGCTTATGCGATACATTGAAAGAGGAGACGTTTTCTGCGTACCAGGGTAATTCTCTCTCTCTCTCCCGGTATTCTGCTTCTAAACAGATGTTCACAGGGACAGATATGTAGTCTTAACCAGAAAATATTTTAAAATAATAATTTGAAAGCTCTAAACTAAGCAGTGTTAAATTGGCAGGAACAGAACTAACATTCGGCACTGAGTAGTTCATAGTTCAACTAAAAGATCTGGAGAAACCATTAAAAAAAAGAAGAAAAAAGAAGCCACTCAACCTCAGCCTCAGCAGGCTAGAAGGCATCTTATTGCTCAGCGTAACTTTATTATGATGTGTGTAACTTTATTATGATGTAGATTCCTCTGGTTGCAATAGGCTGCATTAGGCAACTGATCTGAGGCCCCCAACAACAAGGTTGTTCTACTTACTAACAAATAGAGGACAAATGCAAGCAGCCCAAAGGAAAAGACTGTGGAATATAATCCTGCATTTGGGCACAGTAAGATTTTATGTAAGGCTTAGACCAGATAAAGTGAGTCTACCTATTAGGAATCTTGAGCAGATTTGGGTTTGTAGATGCTTTCCAAATAGGATATAAATCTTGAGAGATACTGAAGGCACTTGCTGTCCTCAGCGATGACTATTTATCTCCTTTCAGTTCATATCAAGGCTGTTGTCTGCAATGTCCTTTACCCCAGTATTTTTTTGCCTTACCTCTTGCTCCTCTTTCCATTCAATGTACCATACAGGAACCTCTTAGTTGGCTGGAAACATAAAAGAAACTTTTATGCCAATAGAATAATTCGGTATGTCACAGTAGCTTATAACTCTATCCTAAAAATGATGAAAAATACTGTTTTGATTTTTTAAATCCCCCTTTTTAGGGCCCCAAATAAGCTATTCAGAACTGCTTACCATGTCTGTTAAAACCACCAATTACCAGAGGTATTGCTAAATTCCTCTTATCTGGTGACGTCCTTTAGCTTCTATATTTAGGCATGTGGAAAAACCCTCTTGAAAGAACAGCTCAGATTCAAAGATGACAAACAATAAATTTTTCAGTAAGGGTAGTTTCTCTGTCATTACTGTCCTCTGGTGTAGTATGATTGAATTCCAGACATTCATTTCTATATAGTCCTTATAGTCCTGTGTGTTCTGTAAAAATGTATTTCCTATAACTAAATTGCTTAGTCACCCTTAGCCTTTATGAACTTGTTTGGTATTAAGATTTTTTTTTTTGAGGAGTGGGAATGAAAAAAACCAAGAGCAAGTGGGTGTTTATTCTGTGAAGAAGTCATCTTTGCCACTGGAATGCCACAAAGTTGGGAATTAAAGATTCTATCTAGAAAAGAAATAGGTGGAAACAAATACAAAATATACTGATGTGTGCATATGACCGAGTCTTTATTTGATGAACTTTATGAAATTTCCATGTGATAGTTGGAATCTTTTTAATTAATGAAGCTTATTTTTTCAATGTAGTCAGTAGAAAAGTTTGTTGAGATACCTGAAATCTTGCTTGGGAAATATGAAGATATCAGTTAAAATTAATTTAAGACAAAGTTAAGAAGAAAATCAGGCAGCTTGGGTAAGTCATGATATGAAAGGCTGAAATACTTCTAGTGTTAAAATGACGGCCAGGGTTGTACATTACTGAAGAGGCAATAGTACGCTATGCAAAATTACGGTACTGCGCTGCCTGTGGATATCACTCAGTGCAAGTACCTGGTTGCTGCAAGAGGGCCACTCTCCTGGATCCTTATTACTGTGTATATGGTCTCATTCCACCGTGGAGAATGGCATAATATCTGTATCATGTGGGCCTAAATGAGGCCATGGCAGAGTTTCCATCAAACATTCCATATATTGTAAGCTAAGGGAAGAAAAGCATGTGATATAATTGGCATTTTTCTGTAGAGCGACTGACAGTGCTTTACAACTTATTTTCAGCAAGTGTTATGCGGCTACTTTTGTTTCTGGGAAGTGACAGTACCTCGTAAAGGAGGACAGTGTAAAGTAGATTAGCTTTTCTAGCAGGAGTAATGCCATTATGACATTCTCTTGGACACTTTTCGTAGTATGCAGGAAAACCTGAGTCCATTTTTTTTTAAGATAAATTACAGCACAAGAACAAAAAAAGACAAGCACTCTGTCATCTTGGCATAATGCTAGGGATTTGTGACTATCCATGCGTACTGCCTATACTGTGCTGTACATTTACACGAAGAAGAAATATTACTGGTCTATACTGCTGCACCATGTTCAGAATACCATAGTTAATGTAGTGTCCATTAAAGTGTCTTTATTTTCAGTGGCTTTATAACTCTGATAAAAAGTCTTTGTAAGCTTTAATAAGATAGCAGATCAGCCCAGCAGAGAGTTATTCTGCAAAATCCTTAAAATGAAATGCCAACTTCAAAACAAAATCCTTTTTTGTTATTAGGATCAAACATTTATACAAATGTTAGCGTGCACGTATTGCTGACACTTGCTCACCTATATAAACTTTTTGTTAATTGTGGGAGGAAAATGGACCTCGAATCAGAAGGTTGTTTTTCTTCATAAACCTTGACTGCATGACACATTTTTTTAACTTTCCGCATGGTCATGATATTTACTTAGAAGCCAACTGTGTATTGTGCTCCAGACGCTAAAAAGTTCTCGCAAGTATCATAATTTCAGACAGGGGTATCTGTATTCATTTTTTATCTTTTCACTTTAAAGAGTTATAGCTCATTCAGGAAAAAACATTGTAGGCATGTGAACATTTATGCTCATGAAAACTGCTACAGCCTCTTCGCTGTTGAAACGTGGGGTCAATTTGCTGACGTCAAATGGCCCAGCTCTGCTGATTTCAGCGAGACCTCACAATCTCACAGTGATATTGAGCTTGGACTGCGATTGGAATGGAGAAGGGGGGATTTACTTTTTCTGTCCCTGATTTCTGCAGCTTTGCTGTAAAATCTCTGTACAGCAAGACTGCTGCTATTTTATGTTAGGATAATTTCCCTTAAGGCTTAAGTCAACAGCAGATTGTTTAGTTTTTCCCATTCCCGGGGCTTCCATTCCTTCCTGTTTTGCCCTTTTTCCCTTGACTTTTAAGAAGAGACACTCCTCCTGCTTTTGTCCCATTTTTCACCTCCAGGAGGTGGTAATTCTATTGCTCAAATGGATTCCTGCTGGTTGCCAACACAACCATGTAATTCTGAGGGGAGAAAAATGCCTTATCTGCAGTTTTGATTTAAAGCAATTTCTTGAAAACATAATAAAGTTTCTCACCAATGGCATTAAAGTTAATAATCCTTAATGTTGAAAAGTGGTGGTTAAAAGAAATGAACGAGCACTTGAAGGTTGCACTCTTTTATTTTAGCAGATAGGGACTCGCTTTGGGTTAGATTATAGCCGTACCTAGTGCTGGCACGGAGGCGGCAAATGGAGAGAAGAGTTTCTGGGCCTGTCTTGGTGCCCTTCCGAATTGCATCCCTTAAGCTTGGGTGAAGGCAAGGTGGTGCCTGGCAAACTCCCGTCAAGACTTTTGGTCCCAGAAGGAGGTAGCGCTAAGAATGAGAGGAAGAAAAGAAAAGTCTGGCTTCTCTCCCCACCCTGCGTTAATCAGTCGTGCAGAGCACGGAGAGCTGCAGCGGCCCTGGAGTGCAGAAGCTTTCTGAGCTCCTCCCAGCACAACTGGACACTTCTGGGCTTGGCTTAATTACTATTTCCAGCTTATTTTTTCTTCTGCCTTTTGCATGAAAGAGCATATGACCTAGATTCAGTCAGTAGAAAGTACCTTCCTCCGTGTCCTTGACAAGTGGTAAAGTGAAGCTTCATTTGACTAAGGAGGGGTATTTTGGTCCTCAATATTCTTTATGCCAAAGTGTCTCAGTTTATTTTAAATGTGTATTTTCTTTAGCTTTTATTATTGTCCCTAATGTATTTTCTTAAAAAAGGCAAGTGCAACTGGCTTCTTGTACTTTAAAGGTTTCCAAGATATATATATATATATATGCTTCAAATTCCTGTTTAGATGTCTTCTTTCTAAGTTATGTGAACTTAGATCCTATAAGCTCACACTTTTTAGTCCATGAATCAGCTTCTCTGCTTTTCTTAATACCTTTTCAAGTGCTATATTAATATCATTTTATAAGGTGGTGACACAATATTCTGGCTGGGCTTTGCTAGAGAATTGTATAATCCTGTTCTAACTTCCCTGAACATGCATTCCCATTCTAGGCAACTGTGGGTATAAGCATGTAAAATAGAAGAGATGTGCTGGCTGTCACTGTTTTTCCCTGTTACTTCATCTCTTTTTTTTTAAACGATGAGTTTACCATTATCCCAAGGTCCTTTTTTAATTCATTCTGCTCTAAATCAATCGGATTTATCTGGTATTTGTTTACTTCAAACCAATGTGTAGTACTTTACATGTATCAACATTAATTTCATGTGTCGTGTCAGCTGAGGTAGGAAGGAGACCCAAACCCTAGCTGTTGTGTTATATTTTGGTTTTGTTTTGTTGTTGCTTTTTTTTTTTTCCCCCTTTTTTTTTTTTTGGCCTCCTCCACGTTTCACTCCTCTCCCTGCTAGTTGTGCAATGTCAGCAAGCATGGCTGGTTTACAGTTGCTCTTTTTGACTAGGTCATTTGTCTAGATTAGACGCTGCAGAGGTCTGAAGTGCAACCTTTGGGGAACAGCACTTGCTAGGACCCCGTAAGCACTGCTCATTTCACGTACGTACGTGCGTGTGTGTGCATCCCAAACTGCATCACTTGTTTGGAGCTCCCTAACCCAAACGGCTGGGTTAGCTGAGTGCTGCCCTGCTGCTGGGCCTGCCGTCATCAGCTTTGGGCTTAGTGCTCACCGTTTAAAAGGATTGCTTGATATATTTGGTCAAGGCAAAAATACTTATTTTGGGAAGAAATTCGGTACTCTATTTAAAGAATACGCATTTGCACTAATAACCTTGAACACTGCACCACTGTGAGCTGCCGCTAATCTGAATGATGCGTTTGAAGTAGCAAGCTCTTCTGGGAGCGTGTCTGCAGATGTGTGCATAGCGCTGGATGCACGCATTCGTGCAGAAATAATCTGCAAATTTGTAGTGAGACAAAGCTCCATCACTTGAGACTTTAGCTGAAAATGTTCTGATATTCTGAGAAAATTATGTCTTCATTTGGAAAGCGGTCATTTTTGGCAACAACCTCCCAAAACAGTTGGTCAGGCTGAGTTGGTTGGGGTCTTGTATCTCTTAAATTCTTGCCAGTTGCTGTCTACCAGATTACTGCCGCATTAACTCTCATGCAGGCTGTCTGTTAGGAGAATAGAGATTATTTTAGATGTTACGCATTAAGGTTTAAGTTGACAGATTTAACAGCTATTTATCTCTAGGGAAAGTGGTCTTTCTAACTTTTTGAGTTAGCAAATGCTCCCTGCTGATATCCATTGCTCTTTTACATGTGTGCCAGGCCCCCTGGAAGTAATTAGCAGCAGGATAAATACCTGGAAGATTATAAGGTTTACATTTTATTAAACATTTTTGAATTTCAATACCTTCCTTGTCATGAAAGCACTTCTGATACTGTGCATACCCTCTAATAGTGACACAAATCATATTACTCTCAGGCATTTATCAGCATTCATACTATTTTGCCCCTGCAAAATTATTCTGTGATTTATTTTTAAAAGTAATAATCTGAAGGATGCAGCAGTACTTAACACAGCAGAGATAAGATGAGGCAAAATTAGTGAACAATTAATGTAAAAGGCTTTATTTAGTTCTTCAGTTGAATTTGTATAAAAAAGTGTTTATTTGTTGAAATCTACTTTGCATAAAGTGCAGCTAATTAATCTGTAACTCAGTTTTCCAAGCGACACAGCAGTTGAAGAGGCAAATGGTCCAGTTTCTTAAAACTGAGATTTACCACGTTGGTCATCACAAACTATTTTAAATAAAAGTAGGTATTTATGTGAATTTACCAGGACCCACCCACATTATTCTGTCACGTTTCTCTACGGGTCCTCCTTAGATTGCCAAATTGTCTGGCAGGTCCCAGTTGCCCTGCAGGTTGTGGTGATGGTATTAGAGCCAACCGTGCTTTTTTGCAGATGTTTGAATGGACAGAGACAAGTTAGGGTGATTGGCTTGTTAGTTGCAGGAAGGGAGCAGAGTTTTACTACAGCACAGAGTCATATAAGAAATAGAGCAAAGGAAACCGAGGAAAATTACAATTTGTATTTACATCACAACAGTTAGCGTACACAAAGCTGTGAGAATCCCAAAAGACTGCGCCAAGAGTTTCTAAATTGTCAGGAAAACAAAAGGAGCCTTTATCTCTCAGGAGGATTTTTCTTCATACCCTACTTTTCTTGATAGGGAACACCAAATGCGACACCGCATAAGTCTTGTGAGATACGAGTCAAGAACCTGTATGATATACTTCCCGCTGAATCTGTTCGGTCTCTGTGACCTGGACATCACTGAGTTTAAATAGTACTTCCAAGCGCTGCTTTCTGGGATGGGTAGCAGTCTTCTCAAGCAATAGGTGTTGACTCTATTTAACAAGTTCTTAATTTTATTTTATTTTATCTTTTGTTGTTGTTGTTGTTACTTAGAAAGAAATTTCTGTGAACATGAAGCCACACATTCTTCTCTTGGACATTTGTCTTCTCCTGCCTGAAATGTAGTTCAGAGTTTATTAAACAAGCCAGAAAATTGCATGCTATCTCAAGAATGTGCCTATTTGCTGTTCTCCCTGAGATATGCCATATGCTTAGTTTTGTTGCCTTAGTAGAGGAAAGGTCTGCTGTTAACGGCTGCATTAATGTTATCATATAATTTTTATTGGGTGATTCTCTTATCAGACAGTATGACTGTGTGTTGTGTTTGGTCAGTGCATAACATTCTTGGTGAGGGGAGGAAAATCTACAGTCCTTTATGAAAATAATGTGTTGTTTCTAGCTGAGAAGTCGGTGTTTTGGTGTTACTGATGGCACGCGAAACACAAAACAAGCCATCATTTTCTGGGGTTTTGTAACAACAGCGTGAGTTCTGCATCTGCTTAATTTTCACAGTTGCAATTCACAAACCCAATACAGAAACCATGAGACAATCTAGTTAAATGCAATATCAAAATGACCATTTTCAAAATAGTTTTGGTCATCAAGCAGAAAAACACTTGTGATGATATATCTGCCTGTTACTAATCACAAGGAAGATGCTGAAGCACACATTTTTATAGGAGAGCTTAATATTGATGTAACATTGAAATCTGGTCTTTTCTCACGCAAATCCTGAAAATATATACATAATTGTATACATAGATACAATATATTGCATAGGCAAATACATATTTAATATGTATTGCCTTATAGTATTGCCTAATATGTTTTACCTTAAAGTATACAAAGATTCCTGTCTCTGTATAAAGTGTTTTTTTTCTGCTGGTTTGCTTTAGCTGTGCAGTGTTTCAGGACGTCGCGTGCTTGCGGCTGTTTATTTCAGTCAGTGAGAGGGCTTCTTTTCAGCGGCATTTGGGGACAGATCTGTGGCAGGGATAAGAAAGTAGCAAATGAGATCTTACAAAGAAAGTCATTAACGTTGCCATTTTCAAAATAACAACAGAAGAGTGGGAGCAAAACTGGGAGTTTTAGAAAGGTTTTCACCTTGAAGGTTTTTCTGGGTTTGTTTTGGTTTGTGTCTTGTACGCGGCATGAAAATGTATTTGTATTTAAAAACATAAAAGAAGGAAAAATCTATGATTAAAAACTGGTCTTTGCTGCATGGAATGTGTTAATATTTGCAACAGTTGTAAGCGTGTTTTAGTAAAACCATTACGAACTACTGTGTGGAATAGGATACCCCATTATGTCACTGATAAAAGTGAAACAATTGAATGTGACCCAAGGGTGGATTATTGCCACCAAGCAATGTAACAGAATGTGCATTGCAGTTAGCGTAATTGCACAGCTAACTGATTTCCTTTCCTTTAAATTAAAATTGCAGTATGAAACTACATTATCTAATTTTGCTTACCAAGACATTTAGGAACTGTTTGCAAAGTAGAGCAGACTTGAAGTAATGTGAAGAAATGGGGAAAAAAAAACCCTTCTCGCATAAATTATTTTCTACGAGCAACTAAAAGTTCTGGACTGAAGAATTCTGGCAAAGTAGAACAAACTTTGCACAGAAGGCAAATAAACATTCATTGTCCTACAATCCGAACACAATTATATGAAACTGCAAATGTCAAATTGGTTACAATTTACTCAACATTTAATGAAACTAAGGAAGAAAGGAAAAGATGGAAAAATGGTTTCTTTAGATTCTTTGCTTTTGTTTGAGATCATTTCATCTCTGTCTGGATAGAGAAAAACTCAAGGGACAACAGATTCGAAGCCTTGTGCTATATGGAGAAAGTCTGCTATTGCGATATTAACAGGCGAAGACTCATTAATTAATCTTATTCCTGTATTTTTTCTTGTGAGTTTATAATCTCTATCCTCTTCTAGTGTGTTACACTTCCCAAAAATGTTTATACATTTTAAAAGCTAATATCGTCTTAAAATACCAACTACCACAAAACTGAAAAGCTACCAGAATATTTTGGCTCTTTTTTCCAAGTTGGGAAATGCGTAAGACACAAAACAAAATAGATACAGAACTTGGCTGAACTTTACTTGAATTTTGCCAATGAAAGCTTGCAAAATACAGCCAACTTGGCTATTAAAAAGAGCCCTTGAGCCAGCACTAATTATGTCAACAAGTAGTTTGTGCTCGGTCCTCACTGGGTCCTGCACTTTTATAGGATGGGAGGATGAATGTCATGTATGTAGGGAGCCGAGCAGCTGCGTCGTTTACCATTACTCCATTTAAGGGTGTGCTAACCTTGCAACAACCTAGTGACATCATCATTTTTCACCTTATTCCTTTCTCATGGGGTATGTCTTCACAATAAGCCGGAGGTGAAAAGGTTTCCTCGGCAGGCAGACAGCCTGCATGACAAATGTGCTGAGGAGTCAAAGAAAATTTTAACCTGCCCTACCTAGCCATAGTCACTTTTTGCACCTAGGAGCAAAGTGATAAATGTTTTTCTTCAAAAACAGGGAGGGGTGTCAGGGAGAAGGCAGGGAAAAAGAAAAAGTAGGATATGCTACGTATGATATTACGCTAAATGAATCTGCATACCTGCTTTTCTTTTCCCCTCAGGTAAGCAAGCAGTGTGCCCGACCCCTTACATCTTGATTATGGTGTTCATACACGGGGATGCTCTTTGAAAAATCTGTATGGTATTTCTGCGGTAAACAGACTGATGTTATACTCACCTTGGCAACACTAGGGAGCTGTGATTTCGGCTGTGCTTTTTTAGTAATTTTACTCCACGTGTATTGCGTCCTAATCATTTACAAAACGTTTTCACACAGAACTAATAAGTCATTGTAATTTTGTGAAGATTTCCTCTCACTTCAGCACAATGTCTGATTTTCCGTAGGTGATTTCAAATTTCCTAATGTACATTGCATTATATTCTGTTGTGTCCTAGACTAAATTCAGGCATAAGCAAGGCTCACCAGGCTCTACAGTTGCTCATCCACAAACTGCTTGGCTGAAGAACAGCAATTTTAAAATATGGTATAAAATCAACTTTGAGGGCAGTGGAGACATAGCTGTATCATTTCTGTAGCTACTTTTAGTTATGAAATAAGTAAAGATGTGATCCAAGAGTTTATATAGCATTTTTCCGTAGAGAACTCGGGGATGACACGCAGGCGGCAAAGCAGTGAAGGGTGAAATCTTCGTCTTGCACTGTTCCGCAGTGGCAAAGGCCAGCCAGAGCTCCTCAGCCAAAGCGGGTTTGCTGGTGGAAGGCATTTGTGTCTGTCCTACGAACGTGGGAGCGATCTCTTCGACAGGAAGGGTTGTGTTATTGTATGCCTGCCTGCCTGCCTTGCCTTCTCCCCAGAGCAGCGCTCTGTCATGATGGGAACGAGCACCGTAATGTCACCCATGACTTCAGCAGTCATGACTAATGTGCTTATCCTGCACCCAGGCCAGTGAAATGATTCATGTGTAATCTCAGCACCACGATTTCCCAACACAAGAGAGAGCTGATGTAATAAGCAGGGTAATTTAAACCTGAAAAAAAGCAGATGAATGGAACAGATTTAGGATTAGGATATCAGGATGAATCTTCAGGAGATGTGTTGGGGTCAGAGAGCAGGTGGCATGAAGGTACACTGACCGGTCCTGGCACACAGCTCTGCACTTAGACTGCCTCTGTGTTTCTGCCATTTGTAAAGTTTTGTGGACGTGGTAATACGCATACAGTGTGTGCATACGTACCTGCATAATGTGTCTATATGACCTGCACTGTAAAATGTACCAAAGATCCAGGTGAAGAAAGATCTTCAACGCTGTATAATTTGTTACGCACTGTATAGTAGGCTTTTCAGATATTTTAATTGTCATGTTAAGATTTTAGATGTAAAACCATCGTGATTGAACAAACAGGCTTTTAGCTAATTTAAGTTAGAATAAAAGTGAGCATTTCAAAGCTGTATGGTGGGAATAGCTCATAAATGAAGCATTTTTCCCCTTAGGGATATAATCAGAATGCAGAAAAATCCCTGTAGGAAAGACATTCATAAATTAGAAAAAAAATTGCTAAACAGAAGCATCGTATTGCCGGATATTAAGCTGGAGGTATTCTAAAAGAACCCTGGCCTTGTTTGTAAATTTGTGAATAAATCTGTTAAAAGTAATTGAATTTATGTTTAACTTGAAAAACAGGGTAAGATCTTTTATTCCACACTTACAAGTTTGAATACACTTTCAGTTGCTCTTAGTTATCTCAAATTAAATCTTAAATTGAGCTTGTGGTTCTGTGAATTAATACTCCGGCCTTTCAGCTCTTTTGCTGAGGTCATTCAAACCTAATGGTAGAAATGGTCACAGGGTCAAGTCTTGGTATGTAGAGTATAGAAATGGTTTAATGATGCCAGCAGATGTTTGCATTCTGCATGTTGGAGTTGTAATGCACTGGTGGGCTCTGTGAAGGCACTCGATTATCACATTATTATATCTTCATTCTATCCAAATTGTGAGGTAGGGAATAAGAAAGCATTGAAATAAGGTGAAGGTTCTGCCTCAGACCAACAAAAATAAGCCAAATCAGAGTTAATTTTCTACCTACGCCCTTCTTAACTGTCCCTATTGTGCTTAGTCATTGTCAGGGTCCTGGGAGGTTGCATAAACTTAAATAAATAGGCTGCAGTTGGCTAGAAAAATTGAGACACGAGAATGACTTTGAAATGCTTTGGGTTTACCCATTATAAGGCAGAACTTAAGTATTGCATTTACAGACTTTATATCTCGTTCTCTATTAATGTCATAATTCTATAAAAGGTTGAAAATATCCATGAATATGAAAATATTAATAACCGAGGAGCCAATAAAGAATTGTAAAGTGCCAGGCAGGTTCTGTCAGAGGAACTCAACATTGTTAATATAAATAAGTGCAGGTTTTGTATAAAAATGTTATGAGAACAGGACATGAATTACACAGTAGCCAGTTTTAATCATGTGTTGATTGTAAAGATATTAAAAATCAAGTAAACATACAGAATTGCAAACTGCACTGGAAAGCAAAAGCTTTTAAATACAGAATTGCATTCTTAATGCTTTTTAAGTCTTTTTTTGTTTAAATTTGACCTCTATTCCACCTCCTCCTAAAACACATTGTTCCAAAAGGGCTTGTGTTTTTCCACTCAGAAACACAACTTAGCCAACATCGCTAAACAGAAGGGATCCCAGGACGGCTGCGTTTCCGTAGGTTATTTTTAGTGACATTTTGCAAAACCATATTCCTAGGTTAAAAATCATGTATGAAGTTTCATCCTTTCATTCATAGCAATTTAAAAAATAGTTTTATGGTACTTTTAAAAGCAAATAAATGAAACGTGACTAAATGCTGACAAGCCTTTTGTTTGGCCGTTCTGCGTAACACCAGAATGGGATAGTTACGGCTGCTGTGAGTTTTATTTGTCATCTTTCCTAGTTCATCACTGCCATCTTTCTCCTTGGTCTCTACAGATAATTATAGCCAGCCGTGAGGATTGTTATTAAGGATATAGCAGTAACAACTCTTCACAAATGTACTATGATTTGAAGCTACCGCATCGTAAGTTTATCCTGTAATAATGTGTTTAGCAGACTCGAAGGGAATGAATCTGTGACACTGCGCAGCTGTAAATTGCAAGAACTTCTGAAGTCAAAGAGGGCTCAGTATCGTGTCGTACGTGACACACCGTCTGTACGGTATGGATTTCAAAGGCTACTTCCAAACTATACTTTCTTTCTCAAAAGGTCTGCGCGCTCCAGCGTTACCCGTGCCTGCTGTAGAGGGCAAAGTGTGTCTGCTGGCTGTTTGCTGTGTTGGGAGCTAACAGACCGTAGTAAAGGGGAATGAGCAGCCGTCCTCTGGGTCTTCCATCACTATCATTGCAAATAAATAAATAACCTAAATTCTGATTCCAAAGCCAAAAGCTACCTTCAGGTTCACCTCTGCAGTCTTGTTGAAAACAATGTATGAACCAGCGGAGAGCCCTGTGTTGACTTGTAATTCCCCGGTGCATTTGCTGTGCTGCCATTTGTGCTTGTGCAAGTGTCCGTGGAACGGGAGGGGAAGAGGGAGCATCGTTTTCCCTCTGAAAGTCATTGGCAAAGCCTGCGCAGAGGTAGTACAGTAAAAGTATTAAAGGATCACTCAGAAGGAAGCTGCACTTGAGCCTGCCATATTGTTATGCTGCGCATTAGCGTAGAAGGCTGTGGTGAAGTGTGATAAATTTGGTTCTTCTATACTGTATTATCACTTTGTTGCTTAAGTGGTCTTGTGAAAAAAGGCGACAGCGGTACATAATAGACAGTACGATTCAAGTCCATCAACAGCACGTTTTTTCTAATATGAAATCTTGTTACCATTTGTCATCCAGGAGATGTATTTTGACAATCAAGAGATATTGTGCAGGTGGTTGAAATAATCTTGATGTGTTTGATTTTTTTTTTCCCAATGCATGCTGATTAATCCTAGGTTCATATATCACACCACATTAGAAAACACAGCCTACCTGTGTGATGAATGTGTTTGGAAAGGTTTAAAGTTTTGTTCGCTGTAGCATCAGTGCCCTTGAAGGCTGTGGACAGACTAGATCCAGGATTGCGAATGCAATCCCCTCTCCCTCTCAAATGCCCCCACCCTCGCTGCCCCGCTCCCTCCTGGGCGGGCTGAACCCCGTCATGCACTGCAGGCTGAGGTGGGAGCTCAGACTAATTTTACGCTAACCCAGAAGACGAAATGAATTAGAGAATTTTCTATTGCAAACGGTTCTGTTGGTAGGCTGCGGGGGTGGCCGCCTATGATGGTGGGAAAAGGCAGGAAGGCAGTGATGAGCAACTGGAGGACGTGCGTTGTTCATGAGAAGTAGCGGGTGGTAACCTTAGTCTTTATGCAGATAAAACTGTCCACCTATAGCCTCAGTAGATATGTACCCTGTACATACGATTCAAGTGAAGCACAAGTGTGCCTAAAAGTCCAAAGTCATAATAAGTAGCAATTAAATTTGCATCCGTTTCACCTGTGGACTTAGTTGTCAAGTTTTTTTGATGTCTTTGTGCAGGGAAATGCATTGGTGCCCACAGATTTATTGACATTATGTCATTATCTTAAAATTGTAAATGAGAGTTTCCCTTTCCTCCCCCCACATGAGTGCCGAGGAATCGCAAGCAGAGATTCTGGTCATTACGTGCAAGAAGAAGGGATAACTGAAACAAAGAAGCATCGTGTTGTACAGGCTGGTTTTTATCTTCAGTCAGCTGGATTGCAAATAAAGGGATAAATATGCATTGCCAGAAAACGGATCAGTCTTTTCTTTTTCTTTAAATACTGTGGGATCTCTCCCTTCTTCCACCAGGAGACCTACAAGGTCACCAAATTAAACCTTTATACAATCCAAAAATTGAATCTTAGTACATCCATTTTCCTAATACAATTTCTGCAATACCTATCGGTGCTGACAGTTTTGGTCACATATCTCTATTGTGCTGTTCGGTTTTATTTGACAGTGCAGGATGGCATCAGCATGTATTGGAGGTAACATCTGAGCTGTGGCTGATCTCTTGGGACTGCTGTACTACTTTACCTCCTTGCCATCATAAATGGATGTTTCTGTCATTCCCTAAGATTTCCTCCTGGGTTAGGCATCTTTCTTTAATTATTAATCAAAAGCAATGTAACAATCATTGCAAACAAATGTATCACTGTACCGAAGCAAGTATGTTAGATGGGATGTTAGTAGTATTAGTGGAACAAGATTTGGATGTAAAGGTTGTGATCTTGTCTTTTTCACATCTGCTTGATACATAAATTATTATGCTAGTCTGAGTACTGTCTTTCCCTGCTGCAAAAAGAGAAAAATAAATGCAGCAGACCAGCTTTTCCTGCAGCGTTCAGACTGAACAAAGGCCAAGTGGCTTATGCAAAGCCATTCCTGAAATCTGTGACATAGCTAGGACAAAAATGTCCCGAGTTTGAATGCAACCATATGCTTACTACGGGGAAAAAAAGAGTGCACAGTTATAGATATGCAAAATCCTCCAATTGCTTTTTGTTTGAGTTGAGACTAGTTTATGAACTTCTGTTGTCCTTAGTTTTCACATATGTTTTACTTGCAACAGTCGTGCTTTCAGAAGGAAATCTACGTTTGATACTTCTTCCCTAGGTGCAAATCTGTGCGTCGCTGTTCAGTTTTCAGTTTGCATGCACTCACACAGGTCTCACTGCGGACATGGATGCTTGAACAGTACCTGGGAAATGTCTGCTTTAGATTAAGTACCTCTTGCTCGAGCTCAGGTTAAAAAAAAAATCTCAAACTGCTGTAGTGGGCATGGAGCCACTTTGTGTTTTCCCCTGCGGACCTGAGGTTAAAGATGTGGCAATGGATGTTGGTGTATGAGGGAGCACACGCCAGGCTTGGGCACACACACCTCTCCGCTAGCAAAACTCTCCGGCTACGTCCCCACATTGCATTTGCCCCGAGTGCACAGAGACATCCTGGAGAGCTTTGGGCTTTGTAAGGGGCTGCAGTGTCTGGTGGCCGCACAGCTTCCCCATCGCTCCTCCTCCTGTCCCTCGACCAGTTCAGCTGGTTTATCTGGAGGGGAAGATGGGGTTTCATCACTAAAACCTGCTACTCCTTGTCTTAGAAATAGAATATCAATATAAAAGACATACATTTTCACAGAAACAAAGCAATGGGTTCATTCAGCTTCCATTCACAGCATTAGCTTAATCCCGCTGTCGAATACGCAGATGTACAAAGCCGTGGCTCTGTCTAATAAAATACACGTGATCAAATCTGAACTGCTTGTCTCTTTGAGACATTCATTTAATACATAAATTTAATATACTTTTCTTTGATAAAACTCTTATTAGGTGTTGAAGACGTTGCCATCTTAAATACCAGACTAAGGATATTTACTGACTCCTGCGAATCAGTCATTCTATTGAAGATATTTATTAAGCTCCAAAACAAATTATCCATATTTCATTGTGTGCAATATGTATGGGTACAGTACATTGCATCGTAGCGTTTAATTTTTTTCTTCTTGAATTTCTTACAGGTATCAGTCTTGACTGAAGTCAAGTCAGGCTGTCTATTTTATTATTAACATAACGGTATAAAAATTACCGAAAAGAAACTGCTGGCATATGAACATTAGTTTTCATTTGTGTTCACTCAAATTGTCACAAATGTTCTATCTCCTTCAACAAGCCTCTTCTATTATAATAATATAAATATCTGCATTTATTGAAAAATCATTTGTGCAGCTCACAGTCACCCTTTTAGAGGCACTGAATACAGGTCCTTATGCTGGGAATTAATTATGTCCTCATTCTCCTGTTAACCTCGTGTCTGCTTCATAGGACACAGAATTTGCCAAAAACTGCTAGATGCGCTGCTCGAACTGAAACTTGTATGAATGCATACTTAGGCTGGTTTGAAAAATGCGCTCTGAAGTACTAGAATGATTCCAAATTCTGACTTTCTACTCCCAGAAAAAACAACAAAGAAGTGAGCTGCGCTGTTTTAATGAAAATATTTTAATCTGTCTGGTTTGAAAATGTTTTCTTCCTTAAATACTACTGCACTTTGAATATAATCACTACATGGTAATGAGGAGGAGGTCAAGGTTCTCGTTTTGCATTTCTTTCTCAGTGTCATTACAGGATTCAGCCTCTGTACTTTTTAAAGTATGTGACCCCAGCCTGGCTCCCTCTCTTTTTGTAGAGCTTAACCTCACCTACCTATCCCGGTCTTGAGAACAGAGAAATGTGAATCAGGCGACATTTGTAAGGGTATAGGAAGCCATGGACTATTGAAAAGATATTTAAACGAACAAGGAAATGATGTTAGCTTGTAAGAATATCCCAACTAAATTATCTTGATTTTATCTTAATATAAATAAAAAATTAGTATGTGATAGTCATGTGGGAATTACAGCAATTTCTACGTGATTTGAAGGTATCTGTAAAAGAATGCATGTGATAAACTTCTTTCAAATTATTAGCTAGATCTGTCCTTAATATGCATTCTATATAATGTACTTAAATGTTATTCTCAAAGGATTTTAAACAGCAAAATTAATTACAAATTGAATATTTGAATATTTTATTGATTATTAAAACCCATAAAATCTTCCAGGAGTTCATGGAAGTAGATGCTTCTGTGTATAACAAGACTAGATTGTGGGTGCTACTTCTCTTTCAATGAGTAAACCCTCGAGTTATTTTTATTTGCATAAAACTTGAAAGATGTGAACTACTGCAACTAGATCCATGCAAACGTTCAGCATCGAAATGACAAGTACCCTTAATAGGTCCCTCAGTCTCAGATCCACATGAGACATTCCTGTCCAATGTCATCAAAATACATGCAGAAAACTATACTACCTTTTCAGTTGTATTGTGGGATTTCTGAACATCAAGATTTTTAACGGGATACACGGGAAGATGGATCTCATGTAAATTAGTAATTGCACTGGCAAATGTTATGCATCTCAGAATAAGTTGTCCACAACATTTAAATATCTGTGATGTAGTGGGAGAAGTGGTTTAGAGGTGAAGGAAGAATAATTCAGGAAAGTTTTCCTGGTAACTGGTACAGGGTTAAGTTTGGGTGCAACAGCAGCACCCATACAAGTGAAATAACTCCATGAAAGGACAAATCCTGCAAGCGCTTCTGCACTGTGGTGCGTTCTGGACAGTCCTGGAGACAGCGCTTTGGGATGCACCTGGGTTTCATTACTCAAAATTCTCTTCTGGGAGAGGTACGGCTGCACAAATGCCTGTTTGCCTCGGCTGGTGGCATGCGGGAGTCCAGGGGGTGAGAAGCTGAATCAGGAGCCGCGAGGAGGGCAGAGGCGGCTAATATCTAGAGGGTGAGAAAAATCATGGGGGAGTACAAATGTTCCTGAAGTTGTGTGAGGGTGACTGTCAAAATCAAGGATGAAAGATGGAAAATGCTAATAAATAGCTCAGTTTCAAAGCTGGGAACTCAAAACTGGATGCCCAATTCTGTATTTAAGCAACTAACGTGGCATTTAAATCTATAAAATGCATATTTACGAGCTTAAATAAATGCTAATGCCACTGATAGGAAGAGGATTGGGGCAGATGAGAACATCCTTCCCAAATGCTGGGATTCACCTTCGCCTCTGCTGCATGAAAGAGATCGTGAGGGAGGTTCCTTGCTCAGGGGTAAAACTGAATTTAAACCTCAGGTTGCGCAATAAGAACGTAATGAATTGCAGAATGTGTCTCTACTCTGAGAAAGAGTAAACGAACATGAGCAGTCTTGGCCTGTATGTAAATTGTTTCGTTGTACCTGCTAAATATAACATCAAAAACTTGAGACGTAAAATGTCACCTGCTCTTACCGAGGTTCGAAGAGATTACCTCTTAACAGAAGTTTCGTTTTCATTTCCTCCAACATTTACTGAAGTGAGCGAGGGCCGTGACTCCTTTATTTCCTAATCCTAGCCGGCAACTTGCTTTTTTCTGTGTTTTATGTCATTCCATATGACATTGCATCAAGGCAATTCAGTGCTGCATGCAGTTGAACCAAAAGCAATTTAAGTCAAAAATGGACAAATATGGATGTCATTTATAAAGCTTGTTCAAAGGTCTCTGACACAGCTCAAAGCTTGCGCACTTTTGAGGTGCAGCAAGGTTTTTCTCCTCTTATTTCTGAAGCCAAATTGTGGGGTTTTAATAGAGCTCCGCTGAGTGAGTAGCAGAAAACACTTTGTACTTAGAACAATCCTTCCGTAAACTAAAAGTGTTTGCGCTTTTATTATTTATAGAAACTTTTTAGAAGACAAATATAGGACCCAATATAAAAACAAGTGTAGCAGTATCAGTGGAACGGCCTTGCAGACTAAAACCCAAACATCTTGTTGTACAGTCTGTTAAAATCTAAATGCTCGTCCAGCGTACAGAGTTGGAGTATGATAGGGGAATAAATTATGTGTTTTCTTTGATGGCTTCTCTGTTTTCACACCCATTTTAATCAGATCCTAAATGCCGTTGGTTCTAAGGCTTTGCTTTCAGAGTATTTTATTTATATTAAAAATAAATGTTTATATATTTATTTATACCTATGTATTTTTATATATTTTTAATTTATTTTGTATATATATAATTTTAGATATAATTTATATATTTTTAATTTATATAAAAAGAGACACTTCCCTCCCCAGTTAAGACTCTGTGGCTTGCTCTTTCAAAAGCAAGGCTTGGTCATTTTCAAAAGAAAAGGCTTAGGCATTGGCACCAAAAGCCCAGATGTTGTATCCAGGCAGTCCAGCTGTAAGAGAAAGTCTTTATGTAGGACTTAAAACCTCCATGTAAGACCACAACTTCCAGTGCAATGCTATAGACTGGAAAAGATTTGTGAAAGTGCTGTTTCTTCAACAGAGAACGCTCAGACATTCTTAGAAACATTTCTTTTACCTAAGTGCTGAAGAGTTTCTCTGAGTAACTACTTCACTAGAGATCTTCAGATAAAATCATAGTGGCAAATAAAAAATACCCAATTTACAAATGTTTCTTCATGAGATTTTTTTTTTGTCTTCTTGTCCTAAATGTTCAGCTAACATGATTCATATGTCCTTTGCTTGGGATCTCATTTGGAGTTGCTTATAAACATATTTCCTTAATCTGGGTTTTGATTAGGACATGTTTCAAAGCACTCAGATGGCCTGCTATGAAAATTCAAGAGATATATCAGTTAAGTGCATCTCTGCAGTTGTAAATATTTCCCTCCTCCCTTCTCCCCTGCCTTCACGACTTGTCCCTTCCCCTGAGCCGCGGGGGTTATTCATGCTTGTGCTATCAATGTTATTTTGTCAACTGAAGTGTGTTCAAAATCGCCAGCACAGATTTATTTTGTTCTTTAAAACGTTCCGTTGCTGTCTGTTGTCTTTGCAATAAAGGGTCACGGTAAAATAGCGTCATGAGAACTGTTTTCATTAAGAAGGTATAATGGCAAAAAAGTGCAGTTTGTAAATAAATTTGTTACAATTCGTTATAATATGTATGCTGTGTTTTCAAAAAATACATTTGTCAAAATATTGCTGTTAGTACAAATAAGTTTAAAGATCCTTGTCAGTATGTTTGGCTGATTAATTGCTTCAGGAAGCTATGATGATGTTATTCTGATATTAAAATAAATTCCTTAATTAAAGTAATGAATTACTTGCATTCCCTTACATTTTATCTTAATTCTGTATCTTTTGCTACACTCTTTTCCAAATAGTAAATATATTCAGTAATTATATCTGATAACTTGTAAGTAGTTTATATTAGATGGCGAGATATATAATGCAGTTAAAAATAGTCTAGATTACATCTAGTGTACATTACATTTATTTTATAAACATAGTAGGTGATGCTTGCTTACTGCATGTTTCAGAAGGGCTCTGAAAGCTTGGTGAACTGATAGGCACCTTGGTATGGAGTGCGTTATTTCGCACGCCTCCTTAGTTCTTGCTGTTACTTCTGGAACAAAACATGGTTTAAGAGTGCACGGCGGCAGAGCTGGACACTTCAAGGAAAAGATGAGAGTATATCTAATCCGATTCAAACTGTCTGTGATAGTTAAGGTGTAGCCACTGTTTAATGTTTTAATAACAGAAACCAAAGGTTTATATATAGCATTTTTGGAGTGTTGCATTCTTAAAAAACCAAAAATCAGCCTACCTCTGTAGTATTTAAGACTTTATCCCACATAGAAACAGACTGTTAGTAGCAATTGAAATGCTACTACTAAATTGTTGCTATTTTCAGATGCTCTTGAGATTAAAGCAAAGATGTCTAAAGAATTCTGCTGCCCTAACTGGAAGTTTCACCTTCAGTCTCCCAAGGTGACTGTGCCGCCGGTACCAGTACCAAGTACCGGTGGCAGGAGGTGTGGGGTGCCCCGGGGTGCTGGGAACAGATGGCATGCACCCTGAGGGACTTCTTTTTGTGCTCTCCTACTGAAGTCCTCTGGATGCGGCACTCGTCTGGGTGTGTAGAGGGATGGGACATGAGTCTGAGGTCTCGCATCCTGCCGTTACTTAAGGGTGGCCCCCAGTGATCCCCGGTGGATCATGACATCCCCTGTGCCACAGGTTTCTGTCCCCTCCAAATGGCTGGAGGCTGCATCTGTGAGCGTAACTTTTGCCTGTGTTTGACCTGCACGATGGAGCTCGCTTTGGAAAGCTGTCATCAAATGGCAGAAAACGATTCCCTGGCAGATTGAGAGCGCGGTCTAAGAAGACAACCTTCTGCCTCACTATTAAACCATCATCCATCCTGCTAATATATAATGATCTCAACCTGACCCCCAAGTGGGGATGAGGAGTAGGGGTATCCACAGCAAACGGGAGGTACGCAGAGGGTACGCATCAAAAATAAAACTCTCCCAAGGCCTGTACAAAAAGCAGCGAATACGTTCTGCCTCGGGACTGAATACAGCCGGCCCCGCGGTTGTCTTTACCATGAAGTTTTGGAGGGCAAAGCCCAGTGAAAGACTAAATGCCGTATTACTAAAGTATACTTTGGTGAAATATTTCTCAGCACTGAGCAAACATTACAAGTAACGAATATATTTAATGGAGTGTATTATTTTATTATAGCTAGCTGCTATAATAGGCAGTTAAAGCATGATAAACAAAAGAAGCAGAAATGTGATGTACTAGAAGATCAGATCTCTTTCCCTTATATCTGTTTTGTCAACTTGCCTTCATCTACTTTCAGTTTTCTTTGGTGGGCAGTCATCAAGGCGTGAAATAGCTGCCTTCCCACGTTACCAAGCCATGTAAATTTTGCTTTGGGAATGAGCTTATTTCAGACAGCATTCCTAATCATGGTGCGTTAGCACTGCTTGCGTAGGGAAGAATGCATGAAGAAAATGTTTTAATTCTTAGAGATGACATAATTAAAGTAATTTACTAATCTGTGGCCTGGATGAGGTTTAGCATAATAAATAATGATAAAAAATCATAAATATGTTAGAAAGCATATCAAAGTAATTGGGAAAAAAAATAATTTGGTGACACTCAGATTGTTGATGCAAATGGGCGTATCATTAAATGATGCTCTGAACAAAAACCAGGCAAAATGCCTTTAAAACACGTATTCTTCTATTGCCAAGAGCAAAATGCTTATTTTTTTATGTTAGTTTACTAGTCTTTCTATATTTTGTCTGTTTATATAGGTCGACTGTATTTTTTTTTGTTTCAGGAACTGTGTGCCACTACTGTTATTGCTGTCCACTACACTCCTAATGGCAGAGTAACACTGAAAGCATAATTACATTTCCTAATTATGTGTAATTAAGCAAAACCCAGATGATGTATTCAGTGAGCTCTTGGAATAGCCAAGGGTCAAGGACTTTTGGAATTTTGTAGCATTTCTCTAAATAAGCACATTATACTGTTAAAGCTAGGATACAGTTTTGTGCAGTCTGTTCTGTAAACCTGCTTAGCAGCTAAAATATATAGTATTCATTTATTTAGCTGAGTAAGGATATAGTTGAGATTTCCTCCCTCCCGTTTTTAGATTTGTCGTACTTAACCCAGGAAAAGGGACTTTAAACTCAGCACCATAATGTTCTGCATGCTGACAAGCTAAGTGATATTTATTTTTTCAAACCTTAATCCTTTTGAAACATGGAGAAATAAATACATCCTCTTATCTAGCATATGCCTGAGACTGGAAATAAATTCTTATTTTCTTGTAGTCCTGTACCAGTGGTCTACAATGAATAATTTGGGCAGTCTCACTGAATATAATAGGAAGAGCTTCTCTATTACCAGTGATAATTATAAAGCTCATAATGGGAAACCTCCAAAGCCCTACCATCAATCAAGGAAAATAAACAATGGAAAATGATAGGTATATAGAAGTGAAAATGGCAAAACCACATATGGAAATGCAATAGTTTCTGTGAGGTTATAAATCATGGGGGAGTCATAATTTTCAATGTAATTAATATTCTCAGATTAAAACATAACTTTCTAAGGAATTTAGCAGACATTTTTACAGTCAGGAGCTAGATGAGTCAGAGCGTTAGTAATGGGATTAAGGAGACTTTCACTTCTAGATCGTTAGGTCAAATATGACCCAAATCTGCAGTGCCTGAAAGTTATCATTTCACAGCTGTGCAGCGGCCTTTGTAAAAAGATGTGTTGATTTTGGTCTAGACCCCAGCAGGCCGGGGTCTGTGGACCAAAATTAGCCATGCTGTAAGCAGTTTTGTTCTCAGTGAAAACAAAAGAAGTTGGCCTCCATCATCTCAAAGCTTGGATTTTGGAGTATTAGAGCATCATTAAAAATCCTACGGTGTGAATCCTCCCAGTAGCAGAAGCCAAGAACAAAATGGCCTTTGCAAGGGAGCTGCCTGCTCGGTCTCTGGAAGTGATCCCTCCAGACGAGGATGCAGATGAGCGTTGTTTACTGGAAGTTTTTCCCTCCTTGTCTTACGAATGCCTATCCTGGAAACCTAAGACAAAGATGAAGCAAAGGCCTTCAGAGCATTCCTTAGCGTGTAAATTGCCACACATGCTTCTTAAAACAGAGGTTGATTTGAATGGTAACCCCAAAGTCCATTGCCATCAGTTTAGCCATCTACACCAATTTACTGGTAAAAAGCTTGCTAATTATTTGGAAGCGAATGATACAGTTTTGCTGTTAGTTGTGATAGCGAATGTAGAAAGGGGGGAACCCACCTTGTGTAAAGTATTAGTATCCAAATTAGGAAAACCCTGATTTTTTTTAACACCTTGTTGGTAAATTTTAATCTTACGTGGTCTTATCTGGATGAACTCACATTGTGCATTGTCTCAGGAAGGATTTGAGCAGGAGCTGGACCTCCCAGCAGCAGTGCACTGTGTGGGAACACTACGTGCGGTTGGTTTTCCCACCTCACGCCGTGGCCCAGAAGGCTCTGGCTAATGCACTTGGCTTTCTTCATACATCAGTGCTGGAGGTTGGAGGCCTTGAAATTATCTCCACTCACACATAGTGCCATTCCCCTGCAAAATTTGGTAATGTTCAAAATAAGTCTGTTCATACTGGTTGACTTCTCTGTCACTTGGTTTCCCTTCAGTGAGCTCTGAAGACATTCAGGGCATGTTTGGAGTTTTCTGAAGTTTTTGTGTCTACGGTGATTCCTGAATTGGCTCTTTGGGGAGGCAGTGAGTTAACGAAGGTTTCCTCCAGGCTGTCTGTGTGGATGAGTGCCCCTGGTGCACATTCACACTGAGATGGGTGGTGGACCCGGCCTGGTTCCGAAACCTCTGCCCTTGCTGCAGTGCATTGCGCTTACGCTTATAAACCCAGCAGAGAGGTAGGGTGCACGCGTTCAAGGACAGCACTACACTAACGTGCTTTCTTACATGTTTTCCTGATGCTTTCTTGAACATGAAATCGTTAACAACTTAAAATTCAGTCCTTGAACTAGCTGTGTTTCTCCTAGTTCTTGTTTCCACCCTCTGGATGTGACCAGTGCCATTGCCTCACCTCCGTTTGGACTGCGGCTTATTTACACCTCTTGGTTCCAGGACACTTACAGAGATGCTGACTTGCAGTTTTCCATTCCTTTCATGTCTTTTCCTGGCCACAAGCAAGCCCAGTTCCTTCCTTGTTTTCCACCATTCATTCCTGTCCCCTATGACCCCCCAAACCACTCCTGAGACACTATCTTTTTTGGCAGAGCTTAAAATTGTGGAAATAGTGGAAGACCATGGAAATGTCTGTTGCTCTAGTCGTAGTTGTAATGTAGTGATTGCCAGTGGTTTATTCTGTGGCTAAATCAGTCAGTGCTTAAAGGATTCCAGTTTTTAAATCCTTTATTCCTGTTTTCGAATTCTTTCATGTTCTTTTCTGTACATCAGAGTGAAGGTGAGACTCTTTTTCACATGATTTCTACCAAAACCAAATATATTTTTGGCAATTGAGGAGTCTGTCTACAGGCCGAATAAAAATTTTTGCAATGTTGTTTTTTCATACACAGACAATATTAAATATTTTCCAGAAATATTTGTTCCTGTGTTGGAAGGTTACAAGAGGAAAAGACCAGTGAACCTTTGGTAACCTGGCTCAGCTCTAGCAAGTGCATTTTGTTTGCAGTGCTTTGTCTCCTGTTGTGAATTTCATTTACTAGGTACACATGACACAAAGCTTTATTAATTGCACGAAGAAATGACACAACTATTATTCCCAGTAACAAATGAGTCACTAAGTTTGCAACAGCGGACGAAAGATAAATGCATGCATGTGAGATCTGCAATAGTTATAGGAGTTCTTCCTAAAAATATATTTCAACTGATTTACAACATTCTTGAATAGTTTAATGCGCTGTACTGCGTGTGATATATTCAGATTTTCAGTCCCGATGCATTCCTGAAAAGAATGTCCAGTGTTGTTGTAAGGATTAAATGTCCTGCGGGGGATAAAAGCACGAGCGAATGGAGGACAATGAAATGCTAGATGTCAAAACAAACAGATGTGGCATAATAAGTAAAAGGTCAATATGTGCCGAGGACCAGCATGCGTAAAATCAGAATGGTAATTGCGAATAGGCAGAGGCCAGTATGGCAGCAGAGCTCCCTCCAGTACCGCCCGGGTAAGAGTCGTTAGGCAGCCTGTGCTCCGGCGATGGGCTCGAGTGAAAGAGAAGTTCTGCTCTGATATCTTTACTTGCCTCTTAAAAAATTCATATGGTTAATATTTAAGTTTCAGAAACCTGTGGCCAGCAAGAGAAAGTTCTTCTAAATGACCCCATTTGTGCTAATGTAACAGTCTAATGAAAACTTTAATGCTTGTGTTTGCATAATTTCAATTCATTTTTGCTGTTCTGATTATTAAAATTGCTCATTTAAGGACTATGTTTTGTTTTGTTTGATTTCAGCATTCCCTTTGGTAAGAGTTGCAAAAATTGTGAGGAAATGGATTTAATAGACGTGATCTCAGGAATGGTTAGCTAAATGGTGCTGCAAATACTCCCAATTTTTCCCTTTGTTCTTCTACATATGTTTAAAGATATTTCTGTTAATTTACAATTTGAAAGGTGGGTGAGGAGCAGAGAGTTTGAAAAATAGATTACTGTCTTCATTAATACAGGTTTGACCTACAAAGTCTTCACGTACTTAATGATTAAAAACCAAAGTACTAAATAATAAATTATAAGAATTTATAGGAGTCATCATCTTGAAATTAGCTTACTGAATGTTCTTATCATAATAAATCTGAGTGGGTGTCTAATTTAGTGTTAGCTGACTGAAATTATATGTTGCAGTCAGAGAAAAAAAAAAAGAAAAAAAACTTTTGTTTCAAGACAAATGATATGAATTTAATCAGAAGTAACCTGAAAGGCTGCCATATTTTGTTGTGTCTACTTTGCAGAAACTTTGGCAAAACTGGTAGTGGTAGAACGAAGATCGATTTCAATTTGTGAATCTGGCAGACGATAAAATTTCCCCTAGCAATTCAGTGATGTTTATGGTAACGCTTGCCTTACTGCTATAGCCAGTCAAAACCCCAGGAAACAAATGACAAAGGATCTGCTGTATCTCTTATTCAATCTAAGTATAGCAGAAGCATTTGCCAAGATCTTTTTATGTGATTGTAGAACAATCTCTCTCTTCCCTCTTTATCTCTCACTGTTATAAAAGATGTTTCTCAATTCAGTTAAAATGTATTTCTCCTCACACATGAATAGGAAACCTCAAATACAGACCTGGACATTTTCAGAGCTGGTAAGCTGCTTCTAAAATGCAGCTACTGGGAAGCCTTGAAGGAAAAGAAAGAAAAACAAACGTTAATTTAGGAAGCATATTAAAACCAGTCCTAATGGATATTTTGCTTCAATCCAGGCAGTAAAAGACACGGTCCTGAGCCCGTTCTCAAGACAGTCACTTTGAGCCTTTCTACTACGCCAGAACAAGTGGGTTTGGCCAGTATAGAGCTCACCTATACACAGTCACTGCTTCTCTTGATGGACTTCACTGAATGAAGGACTGGGACCCTCGTTTGTAAACAGGTGCTAAAATCGTCGCAAAATAGCTTTACAGGGGAAATTTCTCTCTGCAGTTTATAAAGAGCAGTGAGAGCTGCAGAAGGCAGTCAGGTTCTACTTTATCCTTTCACTTTGCCTCAGTCCCTCACCCTAATTAATTAGAGGGAAATATGCCTTCCAGAGAGGAAGAAAATACCTTTGGGATTTTCATCAGGAAGTCATAGCTCTTGTGGTTAAAAGGGAAAAGATTTGTTGTTGTTGTTTTAAATATTAAAAATCTAAAATGGGATTCACTGGCACTTCATTTTTATCATTAGTACCAATTCTGGAGTGCTAAATGCTGTTGATAATATTTAAGTTTCTTTACGTAAACATAATTTTTGATTGCAGATTCCTAATCAGAACTAGAAAAAACATGTGCCTCAATCATTTTTCCCAAAGAGCTTCTGGAGATCAGATTCATCCCTGAAAATGCTGATTAGTCGGGTTTCATTACCTCCTTTCAGAGTATTCAAATGTCGAGAAAAGGCAAAACAAAGATGAGAGCACACAAATGAAAATTAGATGCATTATTAAATTAAAGGAGCTTATATCTCTCATTTTTTAAAAAGCCTTTACCGTAGCAATCTCCTGCAGTTGGACCCAGTGTGATCCCATGCTGTAGCAGTGTGCCCAGGGTGTGCGCGAACGTGAGGTTCCTTTCGAGCGCTACTCACCATATACGCTGTAAAATGGAGAGTAGCTTAGGTAATTACTATGTCATAGTGTGTAATCATTGTTTAATTGGGGAAGAAGATGCTTGTGAAATAATTTTTGTTAGCCCAATCATTCACAATCTGATACAAACTCCCATTGTTCTTTAGGAGTGGAGGTGAGTCCCATTTTCAGTCTTAGTTTTGTTTTCTGTCTTTTAGATACAATCATGATCAGTGGTATTTCGTTGTATAATGTAGTGTCCAAAGACCCCTTATGATGAGTGTCTGCTACGCTGGCAACTATGCAAAGGCTTCTTAAGAGATATATATGTCTGTCCTGCAGAACCTGCATGCTGAGACCACAGCTTAGGAAGTCAATCTCTACAACAGCCACCTACATATTTCAGTGCTTTTGGAGCCGCTGGGATGACTGCTACTAGCAATTAATTCAAGGGGGTGGTACTGGTGAGCATGCTATGGCTCCATATGGTTTAGCTGTGATTCCTGACGCTTTTGGAGCCAAGGCTCGGTGGCACTATTATTTCCTCCAAAGGCAAATACCCATCAAAAGGCAGTAATGTTAAAGTAAGTCTACTAATAGCACAAGCTGAATGATTGGACTATCACAAAAACAGATGAAAAAGGCATGTTCATGTAGTCAGTGTTCCTTCCTTCTGCTTTGCTCAGCAAGATCTTCAGGGGTGGACCGAAGCATGTCCGCTAGGTGCCCTATGCGTTGTGTAGGTGTGGTACTGAGGTGTAGTCACCACGAGTTTCCCACAGGGATGAGTACCCTCAAAGTGTTTCCTCTGTAAAGTCTACGTGACTCACTGATACGCTGTAGAAACCGCAGGTGAAGACTCAGCCCAGAGTATACGCAGAGGGATATTTTGTGCCCTGTTCTGTATCCCTGTTCTTTCATGCCTGTGCAGGGTTAATCATAGGATATGGTGATGTTTCAGTGAACAGTAAAATATAACCCATACGTGAAGACAGAGCTAATTTCATGTTTAGTGAAAGAATACTCCTTTTATAAGAGCTCTGGGTTTTGTAATGGAAGATTTGTAATGCACTGATTTTTTAAACACTTTTTTTCAAGTATCATTAGCATTACTAATGTGTGCGTTACTTCTAAAGGCTTGACTCAGCAATTTCCGCGTGTTCCAGATTTCTTGCCACCGATATGCAGCTGTGTTGCTGTGTAACAATGCAAGGTCATTTTTATGTCACACATGTAGAAATAACAGAAATTGCATTCGGTCTGAATTAACATAATGTCCCCTAAGATTTCAGTGGGAAAAAACAAACAAACCTCAGCATAGTCCATTAACAGCAGAATTCAGGGGATAACCTCCAGCACGGGCTCTAGAAGTGCTTGATTACAGACCTGGTCAGCGAGAACTCTGCACTTGGATGCTATAATCTTTTTTTCCTAATCATTTTGTCACAAATCAGTTATTTAATGCAAATGATCAGATGAGTAGTTTCCTCTGCTTGGTTTTAGTAGATCAGGTTTTTAAGATAAAACTGGACACAGATGCCACTTTGTACTACGTACAAAGATACAGGCAGGAGAGAGGAAACAACATTAAGCACTATCAGATTTCTTTGTAATAAAGTAATGTTTGTTTTCCTTCTCCCTGCAACTTGTTGAGGTTTACAGTTCCGTGTAACATTATGCATTCACAGAGTTTTCCTTAGGATTCAGCTGGCCCATCAGGAATAGGTTGTGAAAGAAGAAGAGAACATGTGCGTTTCCCAAATCTGCTACACTTTGTACCCAGGTCTGGTACAGTTGAGAAAATCAACTAACACTTCTGTGAAATTAGAGAAATGATTGTTTTTTCATCTTTAAAATAAATTAATGAGTGAGCAGATAAAGTAGGGGAGGGAAGATCAGTTGCTCTTCTAATTTAATAAAGGCTTGTGGTTCAAAAATACAAATACACAGCCTGGTGGCCAGGTAGCTTGTTGTTATGTTGAGGGTTTTTTTTTTCCACATCAGTGATATTCTTCAGTCCTGCAAGTTAGTAAAACCAAGACCACTTGCCATAGCTATAAGCTATCAATAAAAATTAATGTACCAGAGGGAATTGAAAGGAAAAAAATGTACTTAAGTGTTCAGGGCCATCGAGCCACCCATGCATCCTCTGCGAGTGTATTCTGGAGATAGAGCTGTTATTGTTGCCATGGGCTGCCATTTAATGTTATTTTCCTAAGTAAATGCTTCTGTGCTCTGATCAAGGACATTGGCAGCAAACCAAGACAGAGTCTTCAGAAAAAGATGGTGCTGAAAGGTATTGAATACTGTTCAACCAGACCTGGTATCAGAGGATAACTAAAGCCCCTCTCTGTTGAAAGTCAGTTCAAACACAGGTTTAAAATCCTTTCAAGAAGGGAAGAGTCCTTCTCTTTTCCTCTT